>JASPKP010003346.1:0-20119 GCA_030674155.1 Stramonita haemastoma
GCTTTTTTGGCGGCGACCCCCCGTTTTGCCGGGTGCATAATTCTTATATTTCTTATTCCTGTGCGAAATGCTTGTTTTTGTCGGTAACTACCAGCTTTCCTTACACAACGGCTTTTTATTTCCCTCTCTTGTCCCCACAAATCCACCACCCCACCCCAAATTTTGGGGGGAGTGAGAACAGTTTTGTTTGGTGCCTTGGGTTTTTTCCCCTGCAAAGCGGTGGGGGGGGCTAAAAAAGGCCTTTGGTGGCTTTGGGCCCAAAAACGCCCTTTTTCGGGGGGGGGGTGGGTATGCTGCGCGACGAGCGCCGCGCGGGTTTTAAATGTTTTGTTTTTTTGCCCATGTGGGGGCGACCCCCCTTTCCTGGTGCATATTTGCTTTTTATTGTCATTTTCCCTTTTGCAAAATTTTGTTTTTTGTCGGTACACTTCCACTTTCCTTGACAAAAAACGAGCTTTCTTTTTTCCCCGGGCTCTCCTGTCCCCAATCCACGCCAACTTCCCCAAAATGGGGGGAGAGAGTTTTTAATTGGATATTTCTTGGTGCCGGGGGGTTTTTTTCCCGGAAAAAGGGGGGCGGGACGGGGCGAAAAGCTCTTTGGTGGCATCGTGCCAAAACGGCACCTTTTTCGGGTGGGGGGCTGGTATGCAGCCGCACGCGCGCGCGCGCTGGTTTTTTCAGGTTTTGTTTTGTGCCGATGGGGCGGTGCCCTATTGTCTTGTGCATCAAAGCTTTATATTTTTTAAATTTTTTTTTTCCAATGTTGTTTTTTATCGGTAATTCCGCTTTCCTTGCACAAAGGGTTTCTTAGTTCGGTTTTCTTCCAAAAATCCGAGCCACTATATCCAAGTGGTGGGAGAGGGTATGCTAATGGGTTTTTGTCTTGGGGCCTGGGGTCTTTTCGTGCAAATCGGGGGGGACGGGCTGAAAAGGGCTTTTGGTGGATCTGTCCCAAAAAGGCCCTTTTTGGGGGGGGGGTGGTTTTGCATGCGCTACGCGCGTGCGCGCTGGTTTTTATAGTGTTTGTTTGTATCCCAGTGGGGGCGACCCTCCTTTGCTCGGGTGCATCTTAATTTTTATATTGTCATTTTCATGTCAAAATGTTGTTTTTTGTACGTGAAAAAGCGGGGCACGGGCAAAAACAACTCTTTGGCGGGGATTTTGTTTTTAAAGGGGCCCTTATCGGGCGGGGTTGGTAAAAAGCGGCGCGCGTGCGCACGCGGGTTTTTTTATGTGATTGTTTTGATCCCCCCCAATGATGTGGCTCGCCCCCCGTTTCCCCTGGGATCATGTTGCTTTATTTGTCAGTATTTTTTTTCCCCCCTTTTTTTTTTTCGCGTCCCCTTCCGTTTTCCTTTTACAAAAATATCTTTTGTCCTGGGGTCCTGTCCCCCACAAATCCGACGCCAACCTATTTATGTGGTGGGAGAAATTTAGCATACAGACGATTTGTCTTGGGCCGTGGGGTCTTTTGCCGGCAAAAGTGGGGGGGGGACGGGGCGAAAGGGTTTTTGGGCGGGGTCTGTGCCAAAAAACACTTTTTTGGGGGGGGGAGGGTATGCATGCCGCTTTCGAGCGCGTGCGCTCGTGTTTTCGGGTTTTTTTGTTTTGTGCCGGGTGTGGCGGGGCCCCCCTTTGCTTGGGGATCTATTTTTTTTTTTTTTCAATATTCCTTTCCCCCAAGTTTTTTTTTGTCACGTAAATCCAGTTTCCTTAAAAAAAAAGAGCTTTCTTAGCTCTTGGGGGTCTCTGTCCCAAAAAAAGAGCCACACCTACCCCAAATAGTGGGAGAAGTGTTGCATCAGTACATTTGTCTTGGTCCCGTGGGGTGTTTTACCGTGCAAAGTGGGTAAAAAAGGTTTTTGGTTGGCTTTTTGTAAACGGCATCTTTTTTGGCCGTGGGTATGCATGCGACACGCGCACGCGTGGTTTTTTTCGTGTGTTTGTTTGTGTGCGGCAGATGTGGGGGCGACCCCCTTTTCTGGGTAATTGCTGTTTTTATTTATTGTCAATACCCCTTTCTCAATGCTGTTTTTTTGGTCACTTACCAGCTTTCCTCGACACAAACTAGTTTCTTAGCTCTTGGGGACTTTTTTTTATGTTGAAATTGTTTTGTTGCATCAGGGGACAAAGCTTTCGTCCAGACAAGACTTTTTATTCAACCCATTGTCCTTTTTTTGGGTTTGATTTCCACAAAACACGCCCCCTGTATAAAAATGCTAGAAAAATGTGTATGCATTTTTCTTTAGTTTTGTATATGCGCGCAACCTGTTTTTGTATGGGGGGTTTTTTTTTTTTTTTAGCGTGTTGTCGTCTTTTTTATAAACATACCATTTTCCCCCCAAAATTCCCCTCGGACATCAAAAACCCATGTTGTTGGCAAAGCAAACTCTTCCGCCCACTAAAACCCTTCCCCTTTTGGAAGTTGGCCATTGTGTCCATGAGAAAATATGACACATTTACAAACTGTATATGGGATACTGGATGAAAAAAAACCCCATAATTGTTTTTCCTTTTTCCTGAAATAATGAATTAAGAAAAAAAAAAATAAACCAAAATATCATCACTATGATTTAATTCCCCTACCAAATGATTGATTTAAATGAATCTTCCCCAAGACTGACTCATGATAATTACCTAAAGAGCTAACTAGCTGACTGAAGATAAAAAACAAAAACAAACCCAAAAAAGAACCCCGTCTTCAATTTTTCAGCCCAACCCACATCACCTTAGTAAGAAGTTAGACAAACGAGGAAAAAAAAAACAGCCAAAAAAAAGGGGCCCCAATTTTTAAAAAAAACAGATAAATGGTGGAAAAAAAGTTTCTAAAAAACAAAAAAAAGGGTTTTACGAAAGCTAACTTAAAAAAAAATATCTAAAATTTTTCCCAAAAAGTCAGAGTTTTTAAACTTAAAAAGTACAAAAAATATAAAGGGAAATTTTTAACCCAAAACACACGCACGCCGCCACGCCCCACTACGCGCGCGCGCAAATAAAAAAGTACAAAAAGTATACCCCCCAAAAACCTAAGAAACCATACACACACCCCAAAACAACACAGCACAGCACACCACACCACACACACACGCACCAACAACACAACCCCAACACACACACACAAAACCCCCACACACACAACACCACCATACATAGGGGGAGGGATCTTTATGGTCAAAAACACTGCGCTCGTTTGACGCCGGGTTCGTTCCTGTTGGGGGGTTTTTTTCCCCTCTGGTTTTACATCAGTGTGCCCCACGTCCCCAAAACCCTTCGTGGACTAAAAACCGGGCCCCGGTGCGAAACACGCACTTTTTTTGCTCACATTTTAAAACCTGTTCCCTTTTTTTTAAGAGGGGGCCATTGGGCCCCTGGGTCGGAGAAAAATTTACAAAACTGCATCACGGGGGACTGGTTGAAAAAAATTCCACAATGTTTTTCCCCTTCCCCTCGAAAAAATAAGAAAATAAAATGAAACACACACACCCAAAAATGGGCACTTTAAATGTATAGCCCAAAAAAAGGGGGTCCAAAAATCTTTACTTCAAATGCGGGGGTTTTTGTTACCAACTGCACTTTCTCCTTAAAAAAACGAAAAAAACCCCATCTTACGCAAAAACATTATACTTGGTTAAAATTTGCAGGACGAGCAAAATTTACTCCACACCCACCACACACCACACACACACACACACACCCACCACACACCCAAACACACACACACACCAACACCACCACAACCACACATGGTGGTCTAAGGAACCCCCCTGACTAGAAACGAAACCCCCGGGTGGATTTGGGGGGGTTTGAATCCTTTTGGGGTCCAAAATATTGCCCCCCCCTTTTTCCTTGAGGGGTCTCGGTTAGTCTTTCGGATGAGACAAAACGGGGCCTGTGTTTACCTCTTATTTAGCCCTAAAAAACCCAGGCCAAGGGGGTTTTGTCCCTGAAAATTTTTCTGTAGAAAAAAGCCACTGTGATAGGGAACAACACGTTGCAAAGGAAAAAAAAGGGTGGCGCTGCACTTGTGGCACACGCTTCCACGGGGAAGTGCTCGAATTTGGGCAAAAAAATTGCTGTGAAAAGTGGTAAAAAAAATTAATATATATATTAATTTATATATTATATAAATATATTATTTTTATTTATATTAATTTTATAATATTTATATATGATATATAATATGTATTTTTGTATGTTTATATTTATATTTTTTATTTTTATATTATTATTTTTTTATTTTATTTTTTATTATTATTATTTTTTTTTACTGGCCCCTCTTTGCTGCTTTTCAGGGAGCCTATCTTTTTAATCAGTTTCGGGGGTGTTCCCTTTCTTCTTACCAAAAAAAAAAAAAACACTCTCAAAAAAAAAAAAAGGAAAAAAGGTTTTCCTTCCCAATCTTTCCTATTCCTAAACCCCCAATTTTGCTTTCATTTTCCCCTCGTCCGGAGACTAACTGCCCAGTGGAATTTTTTCCCCGGGTCTTTTCATTTTGGGGGGGCAGTGAACAGTCGGCTGGGTTTATTTTGCTCTAGTGGGGTTTTTTTCGCTATGCGTTTTACACAAAAATGTTTACTTTGTCTGGGTTTATTGTTGCTTGGGGTTTGGGTAATGTTAGGTGTTTTTCCTTAAAATTTTTTTTTCTCCCTTCCTGCCCTTTCCTGACATTATCTGTGCTTTTTTTACCGGGCCCCAAATTGGGGGGGGGGGGGGGGGGGGGGGGGGGGAACCCCAAAACCTTTTATCAATAATCTCTTAAGGTAGCTTTGAGTTTTTTTTCACAGCTCTATAAAAAAATTTATTTTGGGAAAGGGAAAAACAAAAGTAAAAAAATTTGGGTCGTGGAAATTTTAAAAACATTAAAGTGATTTAGTTTCTTATAAAGGGGGCTTTTTTTTCGCAACACCCAACCCCAAATGGGGAATAAAAAAGGGGGTTTTAATTTACCAAAAAAATTAAATGGGGAAAAAAAACTTTCCCCCCTTTCCCCCCAAAAATCACGACAGGGAAAAGATGAAAAAATTGGGAAAAGAACTGTTTCATTTGAAGCAAAAATTTCCTTTGGGGAAAGTTCAAGTAAAACAGTGCATGACCCCCCCCCCCCCCCCCCCCCAAAAAAGCAGGGGGTTTTTCCCGGGTTTTCTAAACTACCCCGATTTGAAAAAATACCTTTTTTTGCATGTCTTTTCTCTTGTAAAAAAAAGTTCCCCACTAACACTTTTTTTCTACGGAAAAAAGTTTTTCAGCTAGCAGTAAAAAAAACCCCTTTTTCCCCTTTTTTGTTTTTTTTTTAAAAACAGTTGTCCTAATAAACCCCTTTTTAGTGTGGGGAAAATGTTAAAAAACACAATATAAAGGGGAAAAGTTTACCCCTTTTAAAAAATTTAGCTAAAAAATAAAGGGGAAAGAACTTTTGACATCAACTAATCTTTCCCCCAAAGGGAAAAAAACCCCCCTTTTTTTGGGGAACCCTTTTTTTTTTGGGGGCCCCAAAACCCATAGTAAGAAATCATGTTTCGCCGTCCAACTAAGTCATTTTGGGGAAAAAACTTTACTTTGATAGCAGTTTTTAAAATGAATTAAAAAGTCTTATTTTTGGTAAGGTAACCATTGTTGAAAAAATTGTTTCCCTTTTGACAGCATTCGTTAAAAAGGCAAAAATTTTCTTTGACTTTCAATAAGTCAATATGAAAAAAAAACCCCCTCTTACATAAATTACAACTAAATAATATGGAGAAAATAATTTTCCCTTTGATAAAACAAAATCATTTTTGGGGGGGAAAAAATTTAACCTTGATATGCTAAAAAACTGTAAAGGGGGAAAAAATCTTTTGATAACAGCTATTTAAATTGAAGGAAAAAATTTACCTTTTTTAAAATTTTCCTTGATGTGATTGGGAAAAATTAGTATTTGATACCGTAAATCAATGTGAGGAAAAAAAATCTATATTGGGGAAAAAGAAATTTTCAACACAAACAAAATTTTTAGATCCCAAGTCATCGTATGACGGACAGGTGCTTTATACCTCGATACCAATAAAAACGTTTTAAAGAAAGAGCTTTACATTTGATACCAACTTTTTTAAAGTGTAAAAGATATATTGTAAAATCCTTTTTCTACAAAAAAAAGAACTATTTTTTCCCCTTGGGTTTTTAATTTTTTAAAAAAAAAAATTTTTTGCTTTTTACAGATTAAAATTTAAAAAGGGGGGCTTGTGGGGGAAAACCCAATTCCTTTATGGAAGAAAAAAACGTTATCATTTTTAATAGTCTTTTTTACCATGAATAAAGAACTTTATGCTTTGATGGAAAAAAATCAAAAAAGGGAAAAAATTAAGGCCAACTAAATGAATTGGGGAAAAGTTTTTACCTGATAAAAAAAATGAACTATGAAAAGGGGAAGGGTAGTTTTTTTTAATAAAAAAAATTTTGAAAAAAAAAAAAAATTGGGGGAATTTATCTTTTCCAATCTTAGAACTTTATTTTTGATCAATAGCTCAATAGGAGGGGGTATTTCTATTTTTTGGGGCATAGCTTATTTATAAAATGGGGTAAAAAAAAATTAGTGAAAAAAAAAAGGGAAGGAAAAATTTTTTCAAAACCGCTAAGTCCCCCAAAGTAAAAGAAAAAAAATGTATAAAACTTTAAATGTTTAATAGTGAATTTAAAGCCAAAAAATTTTTTACATTATATAGGTAAAAATGGGGGGACGCAGTAGCAGTTTTTCAGTATTGCCCCCACTTTCAAAGGTTAGCTGAAGACGGCTTTTTTCTGTTGTTGCTATTTTAGCCCCCGCGGAGATACCGTTGTTGGATGGGGTCGGGAAATATCTACGGGCTTTTTGGGGCCTCTTAAAAATGTTACCCAATTTCCCCGAAGCAGCAGTGTATGCCCAAACATAAAGAAACTAAAATTATTTATTTTCTTCTTCTGCAGTCATCTCTCTTTCGAAATCCCTCTATCAGGGTTTTTTTTCCCCCGGGAAAAAAAAATTTCCCAGCGGTAGTAACCCAAAACCCCCCCCTTTTCCCCGGCTGCTGTTTTCCCTTTCCCGCTGTTTCCCCCATACCCCAAACAGTCGGGTTTAAAGGGAAACCCCCTGACAAAGGTTAATTGTTAGGTCAACTGGTAAAAATGTAGGGGTTTGCGGCAGGGGCAAGAATGGGGGTTTGGGGTCAAGTTTTAAAAGGGCCCGGGAACGCACCCCGGGGAAAAGGAGCTCGGGAAAAGTACTGCCCCTTTTGAAAACTCCCCCCCTTCGGCTTTTTGGGTCCCTTTTTTCTCTTAAGCTGATCCCGCAAAATCAGGTAAAATAAATTTTTTTTTTTGCAAATAAAAGGGGATTTTACCAAATAATGGGCTGTCAAGTTTGCAACATGACAGATGTCTCAATCAGTGTACATTTCCAGGGTTTTCGCCATGTTTCTGTTTTGTAGAATACTTGGATCGGAAATTGTATTTAGAAATTTTGCATTTTTGGCGCCCAAAAAAAAACCCCTTTTTAAGCCAGTAAAAAGTTTTTTTGGACCCCAATTTTTTTTTTCCCCCAAAAACAATCCCAAAAAAAAAAAGGGGGGGTGTGTGTGTGTTTTGGGTGTGGGGTGTGGTGGGGGGTTTTTTTGTGTGTGTTTTGGGGGGGTTTTTGTGTTTTGTGTGGGGGGGTGTGTGGGGTTTTTGGGGGCGGGTGTTTTGGTGTGGGGTGGTGTGTTTTGGGGTGTGTGTTTGGGGTTTTGTTTTGTGTTGTGTTGGGGGTTTTGGGTTTTTTGGGTGGTGTGGGGGTTTTTTTTGGGGTTTTTGGGGTTTGGGACCAAATTTTTCCCCCCCCCCAGTATAAAAAATGTCCTCAAAATCCACAAGCGGGAAAAAAAAAAAAGACTTTTATTTTTGGAAAAAACGAAAAAATTGATTTTACAAAAATTTGATAGTAGCAAAAATTTTAAAAAAACGAACTTCTACTTGGGAGTTTTTTCAATTGGGGGAAGATCATAATTTTAAAAACCCCCATTGGTAAACTAAAGGGTAAAGAAAATAACTTTTACTTGGTAGCAAAAACCCCCTACAAAAAGATTTGTTTCAAAAAGACGGGAATTAAATCAAAAAAAAAAGAATTTTTAAAATTTCCGTATCAACTAACTTTTAAAAAAAGGAAAAGGGGAACTTCATGTGGCCCCCAATAAATAAAAATAAAAACTTACTTTATGATTTAATACAACATTCTTAGGGGGGGGGACTATAATTCTACTTTTCCCCAAAACTGAATAAAAAAGGAAAAACCTATACATTTTAAAAAAACCCTGGCTCAATATAAAAAAAAGGCTTTGGAGAATGATACCAACTTGTCAAAGGAAGGTTTATACTTTCAAACCAAATGTCAACATATAGAAAAAAGTTTTTCAATAAAAAAACTTGATAAAAATAAGTGTAAAAACAGTTTGGGGGGTTTTTTTTTTTTACTTTGAACCAATACTCATACTTTGGTCCCCAAATAAAAAAATTTAAAAAAAAAATTTGTTTTTTAAATGAAAAAGGGATAGTGCAAAAAACAGCAGGGGGTGTGGTAAGCAGCCCCTCGATTTGGGGGGAAAAATTTTTTAAACCCTTTATTTACCGGGATGGAAAAGGGTAAGGGTTTTTACAACGACAGTGATTAAAAAAATATGAAATTTTTTTTTATTTTTAAAGAAGCAAAGTTTTTTATGGAGGAAAAGTTTTTTGCTTTAAAACTAAAAAACTTGATTTTTGGGAAAAAAATTAATTAAAAAGGGGAAAAAATTTATACTTTGATACCATTTAAAAACCCAGTATACAAAGGGCCCCCGTACTTGAATAGAAAACTAATCACTATAGAGGAAAGGCGCTATACTATATAACCTAGCACTTTGAAGAAAGAACTTTATTACTATGTCAAAACTCAGTCATATCAAGCAAAGATCTTTAGCCTTGAGCCATCTAATAAAAACGAAGGAATTTTTTCATATTTCCAGACCCCTACCTCAATAATATGAGGGAACGAGTCTTTTGTGTAGGTAGTTTCCTTGGTGGTAGCGTAGTCTTCCGAGGTGTGTACATCTTCCTTTGTGTAACCTTATTCTTTCTGACGTCCACGTCGTCTTCCGTAATGTAGGGAATTTCCGTGGTGTTGTTTTTCGCGGTATAATGCTTGTCTTTATGGTGGTTTTTCTGTCGCGTGGCGTAGTTTCCGTGGTGTTTTCTCCGTGGTTTGGGAATTCTTCTATGGGGTGTTTACCGCAGTGTAGCCGAGTCTGTCCTGGTGTTATATTCCATGGTGTTAGGATTTTCATGGTGTAGATTTCCGTGGTGTAGCATAGATTTCCGTGGTGTAGCGTAGTTTTCTATGGTTTTCTTTCCGTGGGTGTAGCGTCGTCATCCATAGTGGTGTTTTCCGTGGTGCAGCGTTGTCTTTCGTGATGTTTCAGTGGTTACAGTGTTGTATCTATGGTGTGTTTTCTATGATGTTGCGTAGTATTCTTGGTGTGGCGTAGTTCTTCGCATGATATTGTTATTTCGTGATGTAGCGTAGCTTTCCCGTGGTAGGAATGGTGTATGGTGTTTTCCGTGGTTGCGTCATCCATGGTGTATACCTTTGTGCTCAAGTCTTCACTGGTGTCTACTTCCACGGCACCAGAGGAGCCTGAAAAGGAAACGGTTTTGTTGAAGAATAAAAAACTCGCTGTTGGATTTCTTATTTTGGGTATCCGTTTTTCGGTAGACTCCGAGGCTAAACAATAATGAGATTTTTGGGTATCCGACCTTTTTGGGTGTTTTTTTTTTGAGGTTAGCAGCATTCTGACGGGAGATTAATTTCATTAAATGTTATGCAGTGAACAAAGATGGTTTACTCTAGGTACAACCAAAAACACCCATTCGAAAAGGGATTGACCCCCTCCCCCCTCTGGCGTTAATACTACTAGTCTGACTCCACTTCAGAGTCTTCAGATGGGTCTATAATCTGGTCAACAAAGAAAACATACATGGTCCGGGGATGATAACGGTGAGATACAGATGTACAGAAGGAGTTCATGCCATTAATGTTTAGCTTTGATGTACGTTGAGTTTGTTTTCATTATGACAAGTTTTAGCATGAATATTATTGTACTTTTTCAGGTACGGGTTAAAACCCTTTGCCGCCGAGTTCAGCTGCCTACATCAAGTGCTTGAAGAGCAATGGCCACATATGTAAACTTTCACCGACGTTTGTGTACGTGCAGTCAGTGATTATTCTCGTAGCTGTAGGGACACAGGCGGAATTCTTGAGTACTCTCAAATGTTCAGCTGTGGAATGCCATTCCAAACACATGTCACACTGGTTTTACCTTATTGGTGCTTCCCTTGCTCGTGCCGCGTCTCTCGGCCTTGAACTCCCTAGGACGGGAACAGTCTTGATGACAGAAGGTTTCTGCACACAACCCCTGACCTTCAGACTTACATGCCTGCTCTTGCACATAATTACTATACAAGAGCCGACAGACATACAGACACACCCGCCGCGAGAGATAGCTTGAGTTGATTGATTCATTATTCTTTGTTATATCGATGGATATGGAAGAGGGAGATGGAGAGAGAGAGGGGTGTGGAGGAGAGAGAGGAGAGAGAGCAGAGAGAGCGAAGAGAGAGAGAGCGCAGAGAGCGAGAGAGAGAGAGAGAGCGAGAGGCGAGAGAGCGAGAGAGAGAGAGAGTCACATTTACTGGGACAGAAATTAACATGTTGAAGTAACCTTTAAGATAATGGGAGGTATGTCTTGTGATGATTGTCCACCTTGAGGTCAGTTGAATTTCGCACAGAGGAACTCTACGATAACTAACTCTACACTCGTGACTCGATGGCGGGGGGGGCGAGGACCCCGGACGGCTTGGCACCCCCCGGTACAACACTGGCACGCACCGCCCTCGCCCCGACCCAGACCAACGCACCGACCTGGCCGGCCCCGACGACAACCAGCAGACAGAGACTTGATCCGACCTGCTACGCGCGCCGCGCACCGACGGATTACGCGACGGGCCGCGACGCGAACTGCCCCTGTATTACGCAAGCGCGACGCGAATCGACCCGGCCTTACGCACCGCGACGCGAATCGACCGGATTTACGCGGCGCGACGTGACGCCCGCTCGGCAGAGTAACGACTCAACACGACACACTACAAACGGTCGCCGAGAACACGACTTACTGGAGTTGTGTAGCTCCATTCCTGACATGTAAGATGTGGCAGAACTCCGGAGCGAGTCACTGGCAGTGCCGGATTCCATAGTGCAGGATTGCATGCAGTGTAGTGTGGGGGCGTCTTCCATGGTGCTAGTGTAGTTATTGGTACAGTTTCCTTGGTGCAGCTGTAGTGTGGTTCCGTCTTCATGGTGCAGTGTGAGTCTGGTTCAGTCTTCCATGGTGCAGTGTAGTGTGGGGTAGTCTTCCATGGTGCAGTGTAGTGTGGGGGAGTCTTCCTGGTGCAGTGTTAGTTTGTGTAGTTTCCTGCGGGTGCAGTTTCCAAAAGTTTTCTTGGGGTTAGTTTTCCTGGGTTAGTTTTCCTGGTGTTCGGTTCCTGGGATAATTTTCCTGTGCTTTTGGGGTTGTTTTCCTGGTGTGTTTTTCGGTATAGTTCTTGGGGTACTTTTATTTAGTTTCCTGGGGTAGTTTTCCTGGGGTAGTATTCCTGGGGTAGTTTTCATAGTCGTTTACCTGGGGTAGCTTTACCTGGGGTCGTTTTCTGGGTGTCGTTTTCCTGGTGTAATTTTCCATGTCGTTTTGCTGGGGTAGTTTTCCATGAGTTTTCTTCAACGTTTTTCTGGTGTTCTTTTTTTCCGTGGCTCATTTTCACCTGGCAACAAGAAAGAATAATGTGTCCAGCACACCACCCCACATTTGGTTTTCATCCCCTAAGACGCATTCATCATTGCTGGAACAAACGATGATTCTTTTAGCACACAATAAATGTACATTTGTGGGGTAGGCGTTTGTGGGGCTCCTGCAAACACTGTGACAATCTTGCTCAATTACAAACCATCCTTTGTTGCTAGAATGCCGAGACCTGCTCCAGCCAACAGTATGCCCGATCAAACCTACCCAGCGTGCACACTGCTCCTGGCACAAACCCAGACGGTTCCGCCCGGTCCCACCACATTACCCCTCGAAAGCCCTGCCTGCAAACATCAACAGCAGTGATACCCCAAAGACTCTGGTGTTACTTTTTGGTTGCTTCCACTTGCTCGTGCGCGTCCTCAATAGCATTGGAATCTAACCCTCTTACACATGCTCCCCAAGTAGAAACCCCGCCCGATCGCCCCGCTATAGGACGTACCGATCGGCCCAGTGGCTCTTGGCAGTCAGCGCCCCGCTCGCGCTCGATGTGAAAGGATTCTCTATGCTATACGAGATCTGTATCGTTGGAGTCTGCCGCGTTGCACTGACTGCAGTAGTTGGGGTTTCAGCAAGGTCCATCTGTTCACCAGAGCCCAGCACATCGTCAGCTCTAGGCTACAGCAGACTCTAAACGTGTCTGCTCCCCGTAGTGAGCCACCAGAGAACTCTTCGTGAAAATTTGGCAGACCGATAGCAACACCGCTAAACCCAACACACGCCCCTGTAATTCCATACAGTCAGGCCACCTCACCCCATGCATGCCCACTAGACCACAATCCTGCCCCGCGCGCCGCCACCGATGGGAACCATGTAATCTAGAATGATTCTATGTATCTACTCTACCCGACTAACGCGAAATATATGCGCATACCTCTCCCTATGATGTTATTTGTCCTATTTACTTCCAGCCCACTGCTTCTCCCCATGTCTCCCCGATACAGCCCCTATAGAGGGCCGCCCGCTGCGCACCAGGCGCGCTAAGTGCGCTCGCGCCGAGTGCATTGACGTTAGAGCAGACTGAGTATGTCTGGTCTCGTCTGGTCCTTGTCTGAGAGGCTGGGGCCTGTTGTCAGTCTCTGACAAGATCTGATCTATTGATGGAGCGATGTACGAAATGAGAGAGTACATAATACACCCACGGACAAGCACCCAGCCACACAAGAAGAGCTACGACCAAGCATAAGCAGCACATCACCACACACAAGCAAGATCTCACAGCACCGCAAGCATCTGAGGATGTGAGAAGGAGGAGGAGGACGAGTGGAGAGAGAGTGACGAGAGGAGAGGAGACAGAGAGGAGGAGAGGAGTTGAGTGAGAGGGATGAGAGATAAATGGAGGGAGGATGGAGTGAGAGGAGAGAGAGAGAGTGAGACGAGGAGAGAATGAGAAATCGAGAGGAGGCGGTGAGGAGAGAGAGGGGAGAGTACGACGAGTGACACGAGAAGAGAGAGAGATGAAGGAGAGAGAGAGAGAGAGGAGGCCCCCCCCCTCGTGATACAAAGAGAGAGGGACAGTTTCGAAGAGGAGAGGAAGCCAGATGGAGAAGGACGGAGGAGAGAGAGGAGAGAGAGAGCGATGAAGAGAGAGAGAGACAGGACAGACAGACAGACAGACAGAACAGACAGACAGACAGAGGAATGACAGACAGACCGACCATACAGGACAGACAGACCAGAGGCAGAGCAAAGAAAAGCAACACTCTATGCCAGAACAACCGAAGTGATTTCCAAAATTTGAACACAGTTTTGTCTGGAACAAAGGTTCAATGGGGGAACAAAGAAAGGGAAAAAAGTCATTTATTTTATCAGCACACACCACACGGAATTATGACCGGGTATACACCATTTGCACTTTACGATATGGATACAATTACAACCCACTATCCGTCGACAATACAACAATCCACATTACCCCCCCCTCGCATAATATTCCACAACCGACCCCCCCACCCCCAGAAATAACCCGACCCACTCCCTGCAACCCCAACAGCACACACCCAAACCAACACCTCCCAACCACCCCCCCCCCCCCCCACACCCCCTCTATCCTACAACCAACCCCCACCCAGAACAGCTTACAACAAATAATATGGTATTTACGTTTGATGCGTCACTTGCTTGTGCCAAATCCTCAGGCATTGGCGTACCTAGGACGGGAACAGTCTTGATGAGAGATGGGATTTCTGCACAAAAATATTGAGACATTTCAACTGACATGCCTGTCGATACACACACACACCACCACAAACACACACACACACATTATTTTAGGGAATTTTCTATATTTATATATATCTTTATCTATATCTATATAATTTTTAAATATATTTTATTTTAATTTTGAGAGAGAGAGAGGATTGTTTGATTGATTTATTCTTTTAAAATCAAGGATGATGGAATAACACTTATTTTTTTTTTACATAAAGTCCGTGTGATGCAGTTTATAAATGTCATTGTTCCCACCGGCACACGATGGCTACCTTACAAAAGGGGAAACAGGATTTAACGTGTGCGCAAGAGTTTCGTGCGTTGGCACAGGGGGCCCTGGGTTTTAAAGCTCATCCGAAGGACGAGAGAGAGAGAGAGGGAGAGAGAGAGAGAAAAGAGAGAGAGAGAGAGAGAGGAGAGAGGGAGAAGAGAGAGAGAAGAAAAGATGAGGAGAGAGAGAGAGGAGAGAGAGAATTTTATATAATGTTTTATTCTGTACCTTTAGAATAAGCACAATTGTTATGGACGTGTTGGCCAGTATTTTCAAAGATTTTCCCTCACATCAACTGCTGACATTTGTTTTGGCCAGGCAAACTCCCTACGCATCTGCAATGTTACTATTATTTTTTCCAAATGAATAAAAGGGAAAAAGAGGACGGAGAAGAAGAAGAATCGTGATAATAGAAAAGCACCTTAATTAATCTATTGTTTCCCATATTAATTTCCCCTGTTTCATTTGTGTCTTGCCTAGCTTCATAAAAAAGATATGATTTTTCAATACCAATAAATGCAGGTGTTCATTTTTGTTCATTTAAAAGTGTTACAGGTACAAGTAACAAAATAGCAAAGGGGTGATGATTTTAAGTTTTAACAATTCAGAAATCATTGTTCCCCTTTTAATTTTGACAGTACTGACAAATGAGGGAGCCATTCTATCAAATTTTCATAACTGTATTCACGCTTTTCTGGTGCTTTATTTTCATTTTTTTACAGGGATGCAAAATATCAAAAATGCGTATAAAGGTTGAAAGTTTTGTCTACTTGGGTAAGTAATGGAAAATAACATTCAACAGCGGTACCAACCAAAAGAAGAAGAAACATTGCATGTGCATTTTCCTCTGTGAGGTTCCGTTTTCGTTACGTGTAACCTGCTACGCCCTCAGGACGGGCCAGAGAACTAAGATGACCCACATGACTTGTGAATCTATGCTAAGACTTTTAGGGATCAGGCGAGATGGGAAAAGACCGGAAGTCGAGCATTTAAATGCTTGAACAAAGTCTGAGGGCCCGGATGTGTCCTTTCCCCTTGAAACATGTCTGCAAGGGGTTTTTCTAGCTATCCAGTCAGGACACCGACTCAATGTCGTCGCTAGTTGCCAATCCCGTGTGATCACAGAGTAGGTTCAAAGGTCCTGATGAAGTTTTGAAATCCGCGATCATTGAGCCTACATAAAACTCCAGGGACGAATTTTTTCGAGCTTGGGTAATGTGAAGACCGAGGGACCTTGTGAACTGATGCACACCGCATTGACAGGCTTGTACTCAGTGCAAATAAAAATTTCATGTGAAGTTTTGCAAGGTAGCGGTTTTCATGGCAGGAGGCTTTGCATTTCTACTGTTTACATGCTGCTGCATGTCCAAAAAAACGGATGTCGACAGGACCGCACTCCTCCCCTGCTCTACCCCTTTGAAACCCCGAAAGGTTTCAGCCTAGGGGTCTGATCCTGATTCCTGGGCACCAAGCTAGGTGCTGTGTGGATTTGCCCCTTGGGGCTGGTCTTTCAGGGGTGTGCCCCTTTAGGATTGGTTTTCAGGAAATGTGCCCTTTTAGGGGCTGGCTTTAGGAGGGTGCCCTCCAGGGGCTGGTCTTTTAGGGAGTGTGCCCTTCAGGGGTTTGTCTTTCAGAGTGTGCCCTTCAGGGGTGGTCTTTCAGGAGTGTGCCTTCGGGGGTTTGGGTTTCTTTCAGGAGTGTGCCCTTCAGGGGCTGGTTTCTCAGGAGTGTGCCCTTGAGGGGCTGCTTTGCATTTTGGGGCTGCCCTTCAGGGGCTGTTTTGCATGTTGGGTTTTGCCCTTGAGGGGCATGCTTTGCATGTTTCTGCCCTTCAGGGGCCTGTTTTGCATGTTTCTTGCCCCTTCAGGGGCCTGTTTTGCATGTTTTTGCCCTTCAGGGGCTTTTCTTGCAAGCAGGATGCTGTCCTTTAAAGGCTGTTTTTTTCCAGGAGTTTTCCATTTAAGGACTTTTCTAGGACTTTACCCTTCGGGACTTCTACCGAGTATACTGCCCTTCAGAAGGTCGACCCTCAGGGTTGTGTTCAAGCATTGCTCCTTGTCTCGGTTTTCCCCGTCCTCCTATCGGTCTTACATAATTCAAGTTAAGTCATGTGGGTGAGGACAAGTCCACTGGGCCCTGTGCTCCAGCTCGTGCTGCTGGTGTCTTCACAGCCTGCAGTGACAGGTCCAGGAGGAGTGGGGAAGACCTGGTGGAAAAAATATGAGCAATGGCTACTACAGATTTTATAGCACAAAACCCATGGCAAACTGTGAGCGGTTGCTGAAAGTTTTGTGTTTTCAATTAGGGGTTTTCATTATTTATACTTTGTTCCATGACCCTGTCTTTTCATTATCTCTTTCGGCAGATCCTTTAAAAAATGATTATGAAAAAAGTCTTTCGGCGGTGCGTGCAAGATGTCCTACCCAAAGGTCTTTTTGACGTGTTCAACATGTTCCGCACACGTTCGCACACAGAACCTGGGTTCAGAGTCTTGTCTGAAGAACTTACAGGGTATGGAGTTCGAACAATATTTTTTTGTTTGCATCTACTGTGACGTTTCAGTCCTACTGTTCCCGCCCTGCTAATTTCATCTTTCCCCCACAGCCATGCAATGAAATGTGTGGCATTTTCAGGGTCAAAAGTCCATAGGGAGACTATCAATGTCAGGCCGCCGTGGGGCCACCAGCAGAGGGGCAAGAAAAAAATCATTGTTGCGGGAAAAAGTTTGATACTAGTCTATGGACAAATTTCATGGTCAATGCATTGTGGATGCTTTTGAAGTTGGTCTTACCATGAAAAAAATCAGCATATTTATCTGGTGAAATTTGGGCTTCTCTCCCAGGAGGGAAGAGTGTGCGTTGCCACAAAAGCAGTGTCATTCATTAAAAAAAATAAAAAGGTCCTGCTTTTAAGTGTATTTGTTTCCCATTACAGTGCCTTTTTCTACAGAATTTTGATAGCAGAAACACTTTTTGGTGTCATGGTTCTTTTACTTGCTCTGAATGCGTGTTGCATGCAAGACCTTGTTCACTATTTGATCCGAAAGACGTGCACACAGATAAACCACTCACAGTCTAGTGGATGGGGTAAATTTTCGGGCAAAACGGGAATAAACGCAAGAACACTGATCCCCCCAATTACCAGTAATGGACAACAATGACATTATTGATAGAAGTGATAATGTAAGATTTAATTCCTCCAGTCTTTAACATATGAATAATGACACGCAACTTTATTGTATTGAAATATCAATTATTTATTTTTTACTTATTGTCCATATTTTTCTCTCAAGAAAAAGGCCACGCACAACTAATAAATGTAGAGTCAAGCAATCTAAACAGTGTTGACAACAAATGTTTAATATCAGCAAGTGTGGATAGACTTTAAAATGACTACAACAACACGTTAAAACTCGTTCCGCCTTTGGGAAGAGTTGGCCGTTCTGTGCTGGTAGGAACGGATGATATTTTTTTAGAACCGCACGCCCATAGGTGTTGTGTTTAGACATAATTCTTGAACTCGGAATGCGGCTACCTTAACGGTGGGTAAAAACGGTCGCTTACACAAAATCTCAACTTCAGTGAAGCCTTGGAGCACTAGCCGGAGAAGGAAAACAATGAAAGATGTTAAAATTCACAAACATTTAGACAACAGGAAAAAAAAAACATTATTCCATTTATCCTTATTGTCAGTTCTGTTGTGAAAACATCAAAAACTGCCCTGCAAAAACTTTCAGCAAGAACATTTATTTTATTTTATACCACTTTATGTCACAGCAGATTTCTCTGCATGAAATTCGGGCTGCTCTCCCCAGGGAGAGCGCGTCGCCACATGTGCCAGCGTCTACCCATTGTTATTTTTTTCTCAGGGATGGTGTCTAAAACACACCTGTGTGCATGCTGGGTTCTTTTTATTATAATTTTGTCATCCTCTCCTACTGGCACGCGATGACCTGCTCTTCCGAAAGGCCGAACGTGGTTTTAACGTGTGTGCAAGATGTTCTGTGTGCGTTCACACACGGGGCCTCGGTTTCTAGTCTCATCCGAATGACTTTGACATTCAGTTTGATGCATGAACACGTCTTAAAACACAAGATGTCTATTCGCACCTGTGGGTGTAAAGATGCCTGCCTACCATTAAATATAAAGATCGTGTGTCCAAAAAATCTTTATTTTTCCATTTCCCAATTCTACAGCTCTCTATTTGACAATATTGAAAAAGCGGCTGTACGAAGGAAGAGAGCATCTAAATATATTTCCCATCCCAAGCATTATAATAGGAGTAAGGGTTTACGCTTTTTTATTTGGGGGGGGGGGGGGGGGTAGGAGTTAAGATCTTAAACTCGCACAAAAACCTTCCCTTATATCTTGCTTTAACGTAATGACCAAGAACCATCTTAACTAGCAAGACTGACTGCGTGGGTACGTGCGTGGGTACGTGCGGGGTGTGCGTGTGTGTGTGTGTGTGTGTGTGTGCGTGCGTGCGTCGTGCGTGCGTGCGTGCGTTGCGTGCGTGCGTGTGTATGTGTGTGTGTGTTGTGTGTGTGCGTGCGCGTGCGAGAATGCGTATTTCGTGACAGTTCCAAAACCATTCTGGTTCATGGAACAGCTGTGCCATTCAGGATGCAACACCCCAGAATAGGCCTGGTTGGTTTATGACAAACTTGACCACATCAGACTCTTAGCCCAAGGTCCCGTTTGTGAAGGCACCAAATTACTCCCTGCTCTCAAGATCAACATTTCTTGGCAGCAGTTGTCAAGAAATTTACAAAAGCGGGTTTTTTTTCCCCCAAGTTCTAATACAAATATCAATCATACTTTACGGCCTTGTTACTAAGTAGCTACTTCAAAACTAAAAAAAGTTATTTACCAGTACTGCTCTTCTTCATATTTTTTTAAAAATAAAAAAAAGACAAAGGCAAAAACGTCAAGTTGATGTTCAAAATCCCACACATTTTGTTTTCCCAGCTGGTCAAAGGGTCCACACTGCATGCAGATGTCAGGCTGTTTGAAATGGTGCAGAAAAAAAGAAGAAAGAAAAATCACATCAACTCACCTGACCTGCCTCCACAGACATGATTGCACGTGTAGTGATGTGTCCCTAAATGTGTTTCCTGTCCCTAACTAGAGTAAGACCTTCAACCGCAAAACCTGGTCTAAATATAACTGGAAATTATTTCTAAGCTACCGAGCAATCGCTTTTTTTTTTGTCAATGGGCTTGAAAAACCGACTCAAAATGATAGCCATAAAAGATATTACATAGAAAAAAGCTAAGTTGAGACAGCAGACTCAAAACGATTACAAGACTCCCTGACTTTCCGAGTAAAATCTGTTGTTGTATTGATATGCACGCTCCCAAGAAGAATATCAGATTCAGATTCCTTTGTTTAGCAATGTGCAGTCTGTGTACTGGCAGCCAATCTGGTACAGGGAAGGAGAAGTTTATTAAGTTTCCACAGGAAGTTCCAGAACCCAGGGAGAAGGTTTTACCTCTCTTGAGCATGATCACTATAGGACCCTGACCACTTTACGACACAACACACACAACAGCAGCGTTCAGATTTAAGGTTTTGTTCAGCTAGTCACAAACGTTTTACCCTTTGGGTTGTAGGCTGCTTTCAGAAATGTATGAGTGCGTTTTGTTTGTTTTGTTTTGTTTAATGTCCTTCACTACTTGGTGATATAGACACCCCCCCCATTCAAACCATCACCCCTCTCTCTCCTCTCTCTCTCTCTCTTCTCTCCTCCTCTCTCTTCTCTTCTCTTC
>JASPKP010003347.1:0-20119 GCA_030674155.1 Stramonita haemastoma
AGTAGCAACAGCAACAGCAACAACAACAGCAACAGCAGCAGCAACAGCAGCAGCAACAGCAACAGCACACACACACACACACACACACACACACACACACACACACACAACAGAAACTGGATGTGAAAAAAGAACAAATCCTTATTCCATTATCTTTGCAATAAAAAAGGTCAATACAAGAATAGGTAAATAGTAAAATACATAAAAAAAATAAACACACATGCACACATGCACACACAACACACACACACACACAACACACACACACACACACACACACACACACACACACACACACACACACACACACATGTACACACACATATGTACACAAACACTATAATTCACACAGAAGGTAGATCATGAAATATTATCTCCTTCAGTTTTTTAAAGACATGCTGCATGCCTGAACACATTCAGTACAGCACCCCAACAACTCCTCAATGACTTCTGGGAGAAGTCAAGTGCAGTCATTTCCATCAGGCCATAGGCCTAATGGTCTGTCTGCTGAAATTCTACATACAGAAACTGTCGCTGACTGTGGGAGAAAATCATCAAGCTGGGATGTTATCATCATAGCATCTCATTCGAGGTGTGTTCCATTCATGTCTATTAACATGTGTATCATACATTAATTTAACATACATGTACACTAACTATTAGTGACCTTCCAGCACAGAAAGAGTCTCTTGTCATAATCCGGCTTTTTGCATATTTTATATGATTGTAGATGTACTTTGAATGCTGTTTCATTTTGGCTGATTATTGTATCTGGGGCTCTACGAAAGATTTTGCAGAAACATTTTACACAGAAAGAGAAATCATTATTTAAAGCTAGAATATTAAGTTTCAACAGTGAATATCATGATTACATATTTTTTATGATTTTTTAAAAAACATCATATTTTGTGAAAAACAGGTACATCTTATCTACAATTAGCTAATGTATGAAATGTTGAAACTAAAATTATTACAAAGGCAAAACATATGATAGAAAGGCACCATGGACAGAAATTAGGATATGTTAATTCACATAGGTGTAGACAACACCAATCTGGATTTTACTTAAAATCAACAAAATTAAATTACCAAATTTAACCATGCTTAAAATTAAAACCTTGATAGACCAAAAATTTTTGAAAAATAGCATTTATCTCAGAAGTCATTTTTGCATCTACATGCAAGGTTTCAAGGGAATACTTACTATATAATTTGCACAGTAAATGAGGGAATATTATAGACATTGAAAATTAATCTACAGTTTTAAGATAATGTGAACATGCACAAAACCCCAGTCTCTTCCCCTAGCCAAAATTAGACTCTGAAACTCATTATCCTTATACTGTCATTTCTTTAGCCACAGCTTTGAACAACACTAACCTACACATAAAACTTATAAAGACAATGTGCACAAACTAGTGAACCACACACAAACACACAGTAAACACACACACACACACACACACACACACACACACACACACACACACACACACACACACACACACAGGTATATAAGACAATACAATGCAATACAATACAACACATACACACACTGTACACACACACACACACACACACACACACACACACACACACACACACACACACACACACACAGTATACACACACTGCATAGTGCACTCTTGACTCTGATCCCCTTCCTAGCGATCTTTTCTTAGTTTTTTTTCCCAGAATCAAATTTTTAAAAATCAAGATATTTTTAGTTGAAAAACTGAAGCCAGAGTTCTGCTCAAGATTAAAATAAGATCCTCAAACCGCAACATGTAAAGATTGCAACTGACAAACATTACAGCATTGTCAGTGCAGCACTTGATGATCAATCAATGCAGTTACACCAACATGGGTTCTGTATCAACTGCCATGATGCCTCCTCAAATTACCCTTTATCCATTTCTTTACCAGGAGGAAGTAGAGGAAATCAAGATTTTATCACCTTTTTTTCTCTTTTTTTTTTGTTTTCGTTTGTTCTTTCCTATAGATCTACATGTGTGTCAATTATAATACAAACACTGAAGCCAAGTTGTCCAAGCAATCTTTTCTTCTTTCCTTTCAGTTTGCGATAATTTATTTGAACACTTGGCTGAATAAAACACCTACAATACGCCCACTGACAGCCATGCTGTATGAAGTATGATCCCAGTGTTGTGTATTAACAGCCCCTTATCTTTTGCTGTAGAATTGATCATTTGTGGCTGGTGGTATGGATAACGCACAATATACCTAGGCTAACTACTAGTTATCTGATGTTTGATTTGCGTATGGTGCTATGCAGACTTTACGAATAATTATCACAATGCAAACAAGCTGATGTGACATGGTAGTCTGCACATCTAGTGGCAGCCTGCACATTGACCCTAAACTGAAACCAAAATTAAAAAAAAGAAAGAATAAAACCCTGTAGACTACTCCACATAAAGTGACACTTCTGCTTTCTCCCTATGCCTGCCTTCCAACTTCTGCGTATTGAATATATTTATTTATCTTAGACAGAAAAGAGAGAACAGAGACAAAGAATGTTGGTCAGGGAAACAGCGATCAACACGGAAGTTTACCGGGGAAATCCAAAACCGAAACTACAGTCTACAGCAACAAATTTCGGCACATTTCAAGGAGAAATGATTAAAACAGCTTACCAAAACATACGACGAAAAACTTTAGGAGAAACATAAAATATGACAGTGTATATAATGACTGTAGTTGACAGTATAGTTCCAGAAAACACTAAATGAGTAGACTTACTTTTCAGGCTATGTCAACGCTAACCCGCCCAGACGTCCCATGAGCCTTTAGTAAAGATTACGTCACTAGGCCAAAGGTCACGGGGGTGGAGCTGGGAGGGTTTAGATTTTTTTTATTTATTATTATTATTATTATTATTATTATTATTATTATTATTATTATTATTATTATTATTATTATTATTATATTTATTTAGAGGATAAATGAATATTACATATAGCGTGATGTTCTACGTGCCTTGCACACGGTACCTAGGTCAAAGATACTTATCAGGCAGGCGCTTAAGTGGCAGCGTGTTCAAAAGGCATGAACTAACGCTTATTATGACAGACACAACAGTAGTTGCTTGCTGAGCGCTCCATGACTACGATATGAAGTGTTCAATGCTTTCAGTAGCTTGGAAAAAATAAATATTTGTTTGAATGAATTTTTTACCTACTTATTTCCACCACCCCCACCCCCACCCCTCACACACACACACACACACACACACACACACACACACACACACACACACACACACACACACACACACACACACACACACACACACACACACACTCACTCACTCACTCACTCACCACACACACACACACACACACACACACACACACACACACACACACACACACACACACACACACACATACGTACACACACACGCACACACGCACGCAAACACACACAAACTCACACATACGTACACACACACGCGCGCACACACACACATACGTACACACACACACACACATGCACGCACGCACGCACGCAAACACACACACACTCACACACACATACATAGGGTAGCATGGGGCAAGAGGCCTACTCGGGGTCAAACGCCTACCCCTACTATTTTTGAAATCATGTGATGCAGGGATCCCTGTGATGCTTTACCAGCTTCCTTACATCAGCCCTTGTTCCTGGAAGAGAGGTGAATGCCGACACACTAAACGGTAAATTTTACAACTCAAGTAATGTGTTTGGGCCTTATTTTAGTAATATTGTGCTTCCATTATATCTTGTGTAATCGACCATACAGCAGATGAAACCGAATTTCTCTGTGTTCACTTGTAAAAGGGATCTATTAGCTTGCTTCAGCCGCCAAGCAAATCAAAACAGGATGCCACCATTTTGCTTAGGTGACAGTATTATGACCTGTGTCAGGCTGGGGTCAAACGCCCACTGTGGCACTGGGGCAAAACGCCTACACTGGGCCTCTTGCCCCACATGGTAGGCCTCTTGCCCCATTTCAAGCTATGAATGATACATTGACGAATTATCCTTATGTATCCGTGTATAAATGTACATCAAATAATTAGTTGGAAAAAAGAAAGAAAAAAAAGAAGTAACTGACAGAATATTTTGCAATTTTCTTCAGATATGCTTGATCATACCTAGGGACATCTTAGAGGGGAAAGTATGGCGGAGAGAGTTTGTCAGTTTGTCAGCCGCATTGGAAGCTGTCAGCAATGGAGTTCCCCTCATTGGTGCCAGCAAGGAGTTTGGTGTTCCTGCACTTCATCAACACCGAGACAAGACAGTGTCTTGTCCTGGGCGGTTGGTTTTCAGCCACTTGACTGTTCCTACTTCAAGACACTGAGGAGTGCATTCAATGCTGAAGCTGACAGCTGGATGGTGACAAACCCTGGACAACGCATAAGGATCCACGACATGGCTGGACTCTCAGGAAAAGCCTTCCTCAGGACAGCTCTACCTGAAAGGGCTGTACAGGGCTTCAAGACTTGTGGTCTTTGGCCTTTTGATCCAAACGTCTTCACTGACGTGGATTTTGAAGCAGCCCTGATGACAGAGGAGCAGATGGAGCTGGACAACCTGACTGGCCGGCAGAAAGCTGACATCAGCACCCCTGCTCAACCCACTGAAGCCACAGCAGCCAACCCTGAAACCAGTTCTACAGATGCCACAGCGAACAAAGAGCCCGCTCAAGACCAGTATGACCAAGACTTCATGACACACTGCGACCCACAGGTAAAGGTCATCCAGACGTCCGGTGATGGGCGATGCCTGTTTCGAAGTCTCGTTATTGCCATGGACCCAAAACTTCAAACTGCAGAGCGGGATGAACATGGCGTACTGACCAACCTGGTCTTGAATGTGAGTGAGAAAAGCCAGGCAGATGGCTTCGAGTGAAAGTCATTGATTTCATGTGCAACAACTTTGATGAATACAAAGACCTAGATGTCGAAACCCTCAACGCTGATCTGCAGAGATGGCTGCATTACACATCAATGGAAGATCGCATAGCTGCAATGTCAAATCCATTGTCCTTGCCTGGTGAGCTGGAAGTAGGTGCCACAAGCGAAGTCCTAAAGAGACAGACAGTCATTTTGAACAGGGACAATACAGTGGTGCAACGCTATGGAACACACGCATTCCCAAATCCACTTATGGTTCAGTTCACAAGTGTTGGCCAGGATGTTGGTCACTACAACTGCGTTCTGCACAGAAGGGGTGGAGATGAGATTTCATCATCAGAGGCACCGTCTGCACTGCAAGGACAGCAGCCGATCCCCGGCCCTCCACATCAACTGCAGGCCAGGTGATGAGAGAAATCATCCAGGGCTTATCCCCACTCCCCAAAGTACAAACCAAAAGGTCAAGATCGAGAAAAACAGAATCTGCAGCAAGGTTGACATCATCCCCATGCAAAGCTGCACGGCTTGCGAAAAGCAAAAGGCTAAAAAGAAATCAGCCAAGAAACAATCCGACAAAAGGAAAAACAAAGGGAAGTGCCAAACAACTAAGAAAAAGAGGCGACAAGAAACCAAAGAGTCAAGTGAGGAAGAAGACTGGGCGTTTATAGTTTGTTGCGAGCCCTACAGCCGTGGTGTGAGCAGTGGGTGCAGTGTTAGGTCTGTCTTCACTGGGCCCATGAGTAGTGCACCCCTGGATTAGCACAGTTCCTGTGCCCCAACTGTGACAGTGACTCGGACTGATAAGGGGCAAGCAGCCCAGGATTAGAACATTCCTACATGTGTTTCAATTATCTTTTGCTTTTTTTTGGTCTGTTTTGTTAATAAGGGGCAAAACGCCCCCACTTCTGGGGCAAAACGCCCATGGTGGGCTATTTGCCCCATACTGCTAGGCGTATTGCCCCGGGCATGGGGCAAAAAGGCCAATAAAATATTTTTTTGTTTACACCTATTGTGCTCTTTTATATTATTCTGTCTTTGTGTGTCTGTGGTATGTGGTAGCCCAAGAGCACATCAATCGTTTGCACTTAGTTTGAGCTCACTGTGGCTTCAACTGGGTTTTAGATGATTTTTTTTCCTTAATGGGGGCCTCTTGCCCCATGCTACCCTACGTACACACACACACACACGCACACACACACGCACACACACACACACACACACACACACACACACACACACACACACACACACACCACACACACACAACACACAGACACACACACACACACACACACACACACACACACACACACACACACAATACGTACACACACACACACCACGCACACACACACACACATACACCACACACACACACGCACACACACACACATACACGCACATACACACGCACGCACGCACGCAAAACACACACACACACACACACACACACACACACACACACACACACACACCACACACACACACACACACACACACAACACACCCCTTCTGGGTTCCATCTTTTTCTCTCTTCACGTACAAAACATTATTTGGCAAGATGACGTTGCTCAGCCTCCAAATAACAGAACCCAGTATTACATCAACACCCCCCCCCCCCCCCTCATTTTCTGTTTTTGACCTGTTTAGAAAGCATCCATGAACGCTATAGCCCTGTGGTTTACACTGTTCCACTTCAAACCCATGGGCCCATGAAGTCGTGGGTTCGAATCTCCGCGGCGACTGGTGGGCAATTTTTACAATCTCCCAGGTCAATTTCAAGTGGAGACCTGCCAGTGCATTAAATCCCTATGTGTTTAAATACACATGTATGCAGTAGATGGTATGAAACACGTCAACGATCCCGTAACTCATGTCAGCGTTTGGTGGGTTACAGAAACACAAACATAATCAGCATACATCCCCGAAGTCGGAATGCGGCTACCTTCATGGTGCGCCCCCCCCCCCCCCCCCCAAAAAAAAAAAAAAAAGAGGTTACATACGCAAAATCTCACCATTTGTGAACCTCGGAGATCAAACCTCGGAACGAAAAAAAACCCTCAACCCAACAAGATGTACACAAGTCTCCGAAGTTGGAATATGGCTACCTTAATGGTTGAGGGAGGGGGTGGGTGGTGGAGGCGGTTGCATGTGGAAAAGAGGGCTGTAATAGATTGAACAGTTTGATTATGGAAGGACGCGCCTGTAAAAATCATGTAAGATTCCTATTATGCAAATTCATATTCAACTTCATGTTTGTGTTGATTCCTGAATGATACTTACACAAATTCATTTTCAACTTTATGTTTGTGTTGAATCCGGTATGATTTTTACACAAATTCATATTTAACTTTATGTTTGTGTTGAATCCTGTTTCATGCTTACACAAATTCATATTCAATTTTATGTTTGTGTTGATTCCTGTTAAATGCTTAAAAAAAAAAAATTCGCATTCAACTTTATGTTTGTGTTGAATCCTGCAAGATGCTCACACAAATTCATATTCAACTTTGTTTGTGTCCAATCCTATATAATGCTTATCATACAAAGTCATATTCAACTTAATCTTTGTGTTGAATCCTATATAATGCTTAAATACATATTCAACTTTATGTTTGTGTTCAATCCTATATAATGCTTATAATACAAAATCATAATTATTTAACTTAATGTTTGTGTTCAATCCTATATAATGCTTATACAAATTTATTTATTCAACCTTATGTTTGTGTTCAATCCTATATAATGCTTATAATACAAAATCATAATTATTTAACTTAATGTCTGTGTTCAATCCTATATAATGCTTATACAAATTTATATTCATCTTAATGTTTGTGTTGAAACCTGTATAATGTTTAAACAAATTCATATTCAACTTTATGTTTGTGTTCGTACAGGACTGATTGGTGTTTACACAAATTCATATTTAACTCTATATTTGTGTTGATGTCATGTTTATCCCCTTTGGAAAGGGGCCTGGGCCTAATCTAAATAAACATTTCGTATCGGCATTATCTTGTGTGCCGCTGGGATCGGACGAAAAAAAAAACACACAAAAAACCCGCATACACATAGGGACTAGATGTAAACAAACAAAACAAAGCATATTAGTGCTTATTTCATTATCCTTATAAAGAAGAAAATCTCTGTATCTGCCTTTGTCTCTGTCTGTGTCTCTCTGTCTCTGTCTGTCTGTCTGCCTGCCTGTTGTCTGTCTGTCTGCCTGTCTCTGTCTCCCCCACCCCCGTCTCTCTCTGTGCCATCATCATCTCCCTCCCAACCCATCTCATACCTCTCATCTTTCCAAACTGATCTGTTCCACCATCCCTCCCACCCTCTCCCTCCCTCCAACTCCCCCCCCCCTTCACCCCTATCCATGCCCATCTGTGGGTCACCACATCGCGTGAGACGACTTCGTGAGAGAGAGGCAGGCCCTAGGGGTGGGGAGTGGAGGAGATGGGGGTTGGTTGGGAGGAGGGAAGGGGTGGGGATAAGAGAGAGAGAGAGAGGGGGGGGAGAGAGAGTGTGTGTATGAGAGAGAGAGAGAGAGAGAGAGAGAGAGAGAGAGAGAGAGGGTAACAGAGAGAGAGACAGAGACAGAGACAGAGAGGAATGGGAAGAAGAGGGGTGGGGTGGGAGGGGTAATAGGGACTCGCACGTGCGAGCAGTCTCAGAATGAGAGAGGACCAACTAGGGAATAAACAATACAGTGGTTTTGTTTTTTTCCCCTTGTCAAATCCTACGAAGGCCCAAAACATTTACAAGCTGAGAGAGTCGATGTTACTTCTTTCCTGCTTTCTACAGAGAACTGAGAATATGTCCAAAACAAACCGCTATTAAACATAACAAAACAAATGGATAATAATAATGATTATTTTAGTTGTCCAACATCTTGGCAGTAATCAACAGAAAAGAAGGGGAAAATAACCACTAAAAGCAAAAGGTAAAAAAAAAAAAAGGTACGGTAAAGGTGTCCCATAACCTTTGTGGTTGTAGGGAGCCATGTATCAAAGACCCCAGCTTCTCAAAGGGGCCAGCATATTGAGGGTGGAGCCCATCTCCTCCTTGGCTGCTTAAAAACAAAACAAAAACCAAAAAATGAGTGGAAAAGATACAAAAGGGAACTAAGTAAATAAACATGCTGTCCCACCTTGGCAAGCAGTTATTCCTCCTTATCCCCCCACCCACTCCCACCCCACAGGGATATAGCAATCTGGCTTCATGGTTGGTTTAAACTGAATTTATTCAAGAGAGAATCACAAATAAGACAAGCATACCTTGACAGGACAAGTAAACTTATGAGAGTCCTGCTATATTAACATCACTCACTCTCACTCACTCAGTCCCATGTCCCAAAGGACGTAGGGGGGACATGAGAGAAGACGCAACAGAGATCTTTTTCCATGCTTCACGATCCTGTGTGGCTAGTAGGAGGTGTTGTAGGGGTTGGGCGGTCCAGTCTTTGATGTTGTCAACCCATGATTTCTTTTGGCGGCCTCTTCTTCTCTTGCCCTCGACTGTTCCTTGCAAGATGGTTTTTGCTAGGGAGTTGTGTCTTGTGGTGTGACCAAACCACATCAGCTTTCTCCTCTTTATGGTGGAGAGCAAAGGCTCTTGGGGGCCCACACGCGTTTTGATTTCTTCTTTCACATAGTTATTGGTCTTGTGTTCTTTGTATGATATTTTGAGAAGTCTTCTGTGGCACTTGTTCTCGAATGCTTGGATTCTCCTCTCTAACTCTGCTGTCAGAGTCCATGATTCACAGCCATATAGGAGGATAGATATCACGAGGGATTTGTAAAGGTGGTATTTGGTGCCGAAGCTGATGTTGTTGCTTCTGATGATCTTCTCGAGTCTGACTAGAGCAGATGTTGCTGTTGCAATGCGAGCTTTCACTTCATTGTTTGATGTGCCATCTTTTGTTAGGATGGAGCCTAAGTATTTGAATTGGCTCACCTCTTCTAGTGTTTCTCCATTCATCTTTATTTCCGTGATGTCATTACTTGCGCTGTTGACCATGATCTTTGATTTCTCTGTACTGACCTCCATGCCGTATGCGCTCGCTCGATCTGTTAAATTGTCTGTGAGGATTTGCAGTTCTTGTTTGCTGCTGCCCATGAGGTCAATGTCATCTGCAAATCTGAGGTTGCAAAGGGGTCTTCCACCAATGGAGATGGAAGTGTGGTGGTTTTGCAGTGTCTCTGTCATGATGTTTTCGAGGAAGAGGTTGAAGAGTACAGGTGAGAGAAGGCAGCCCTGGCGAACCCCAACCGTGGTCTTGAAGAACTCGCCCACGTGGTTGTTCATGAAAACTGCACTTTTTTCGTTCTCGTACAGAGCCTTGATGACTTCAATTAGGCAGCTGTCAATGTTGAAGTGCCTGAGTACTTGCCAGAGGCCGTCATGCCATACCCTGTCAAAGGCCTTTTTGAAGTCTATGAAATTGTGGTACAAGTCTTTTTGGTGTTGGAGATGCTTCTCTATCAGAATTCTCAGATTGAAAATTTGTTCCATTGTGCTGCGTTTTGGTCTAAAGCCCGCTTGTTCTTCTGCCAGGAGTTTTTCTGCTTGGTTTTTCAGTCTGTTGAGGTCTACCTGCAGCATGATCTTGCTAGGATGACTTATGAGACTGATGGTTCTGTAGTTCTGGCATTTCTTGAGGTTTCCTTTCTTTGGCAGGGGTATTACAAGAGACTGTGTCCATTCTTTTGGCCATTCTTTGGTGTCGTGGATCTTCTGACAAAGTTCTGTGAATCGCCTTGCTGTTTCATTCCCTCCATTTTTTATGAGTTCAGCTGGGATGTTATCAATTCCAGGGGACTTCCCCTTCTTCAATTGTTTAATAGCTGTGTCTACTTCACACCTTAGTATTGGTGGGTCTTTATCTTGGTGTTCAGGGGGTTTGTCAGAAACTATGTTGGTATCTGGGCGTAGTGGGTAGTTGTACAATCCCTCACAGTATTCTGTCCAGCGTTGGAGGATGGCATTGTTTTCCGTTAAAAGATTTCCTTCTTTGTCTTCAATAACAGAGGCTTTAGGCTGTGTGGATTTCGTTAGTGCTTTCAAAGTGTCGTAAGCTGTTTTGCTGTTTCCCTTGGTCATTCCAGCTTCGATGTTGTTGCATTGTTCTTCTATCCACCCTTCTTTGGCTTCTCGCATCTTTTTCCTCACTTCTCTGTGGCTATCCATGTACTTCTTGTAAGCTTCTTGACTTGTGAACTTTTGTTTCTTAAGTTCTCTTCTTTTGTCGCAGAGGTCAAGAACCTCATTTGTCACCCAGGGTTGTTTCTTTGTTCTGCTTCTTCCTAATGTTTCTTCTGCTGCTGTCGTTAGCACTTCTTTGATGTTGTTGGCCAATGTGTCCACATCATTGTCGATGGCTGTGAGTGCGGCGAACTTTCCTCCTATGTTTGCTTGGAAGATCTCAACCACTGTTGGGTCTTTGAGTTTTTCCAGGTCGAATCTTATGCGTGGGCTTTTTGGCTGTTGTTTTGCTTTCAGTTTCAGTCTGATGGTGGTAAGTACAAGGTCGTGGTCACTGCCAATGTCAGCTCCTGGGAATGTTCTTGTGTTTGCCTTGTTTATGCTGGATTTGAATCTTTGGGGTGACAGAATGTAATCAATTTGATTATGAATCAGACCATTTGGTGAGTGCCAGGTTGATGTTCTGGATGGCTTGTGAGGGTGGAGTGTGTTAGCCAAAGTCAGTTTGTGCTTCTTTGCGAATTCCAGCAGCCGCTGTCCTCTGTCATTTGTTTCTCCCAGTCCAAATCGTCCTGTGGTTCCTGCCCAGGTGTCATAGGCATCAGGTCCCACCTTAGCATTCCAGTCGCCTTCCACAATAAGGATGTCTTTTTGGGGCGTTTTGGAGATGACGTTTTCAAGTTCTTCATAGAATTCTTCTATCTGATCATCATCGTAGTCAGATGTTGGAGCATACACTTGGATGATGGTGAGATTCTGGGGTTTTGCAGAAACTCTGATTGAGATGAGTCTGCTGGATACTGATGTGCAGCTGATGACGCTTGACACAATCTCTTTCCTGACAATAAAGCCTACTCCATGTTGATGTAATTTCTCTTCTCTGCTGTACCATATTTTGTGGCCGTCTTGCGTGGTAGTTTCTCCGAAGCCAATCCATCTGACTTCCGCAAGCCCTATGATGTCCCATTTATACCTCTGTAATTCATGTGTAAGTTCCTGTACTCTTCCTGTTTGGTACAGAGTCCTTACATTCCATGTACCAATGGTTGCCCCTTTAGTTGGAAGCTTTAGACTTGGTTCTGCCCCAGTAGCACACTTGTCGCTCCCACCCTGGAGGCTTGCAGTGGGTAGCGCGGTCGTTGTTGATCCGGCCTCGACCGATCCGGCATGTCTTTCTGTTTTGTTTTTCTCATCATGTCCTTGCAGTGGGCTTGAGGAAGCTTGGTGGCGCCCATCTCCTCTCCAAGACTCCTACTGGTGGATAAGAATGCACCAGCCCCTCACAACGTTTCGCCCGCCAGTAGAAGCGGTTACCGGGGTGTGGGTGGGTTAAGGACCCGGACCCAGAAGTGAGAGTTGAGTGCCAAGTGAGGACCAGTGCTCCCGTCCATCCCGAAGGATGCTACTGCCAGGTTTACAAAGGTACCACATCTCCTTAAGCACCCCATACACCCCTTTACATATTAACATACATACATACAAACATTGTTAGGCATGACTTCACATTGCAACACATGACATAGATAGTATCTTATCATTAACAGTAGCAGCATATACATTTAAGAAGTTGAGCAAATCTAATGAAAAAGATCGTTGTTTCGACTGGATATGTGACATACCAACAAATCATCTGTTTAAAATTGTTCAAAAGATGGATACAAAAATCATCAGAACTTGAGGTCATTCTTAAAGCTAAACTTCAGTATAATAAAACATGATGCTCTACAAGGAGATCTGGCTTAGCCATTCTGTGTGTAGACTGGATAGATCTATGTGTTTTTTTTCATGAAGTCTGCATTATCCATTACATGGCTATTGCTTGATTCTTTATTAAAAAGTCATACACCCCTCCTACATGATGATGGCATTTTAGGGTAATTAGTGGACAGGTTAACTTTGAGACTCTCTCTCTCTCTCTCCTCCTCTCTCTCTCTCTCTCTCTCTCTCTCTCCTCTCTCTCTCCTCTCTCTCTCTCTCTCTCTGTCTGTCTGTCTGTCTGTCTGTCTGTCTGTCTGTCTTCCTCTCTCTCTCTCTCTCTCTCTCTCTCTCTCTCTTCTCTCTCTCTCTCTCTCTCTCTCTCTCTCTCTCTCTCTCTCTCTCAAAAGTGAACTGTTTACACAGAGTAACAGTGTATAATTATATTTCAATTTACTGGCCAACAAAAAAAAAGTAAAGAATGTATTCTTTCCTTTAGAAATAATCTAGATGCACACCCAAAAAAAACCCCTTATCCATATGCACCAAACGTAATGTAACGAAACCTGACTGAACATGGTGAGACAAGGCAAGGTAAGAAATCCAATCTGCCCTAAAACAAAGGCATGACACACCTTATACTACTTAACCAACTAAATAGATCAATCCACCGCCACAACATTATAGGGACACAGCACAACAAAAAACAAAAACACAGACTTAAAACGATGTTCCAAACTCACCTAGTTTATGAAGTTGTTTTTTTTTTAGTCTCCCTTGTCACATGGAGGTGTGGGGATGGGGGTGGGGGAGAGGAGGGGGGAGGAAGGAGGTGAGACAAGTCGGTGGAAAGCCGTTAGAACTCATTACAAACGATTAATTGAGAGCTATAAACGGACAGAAAGCCCGCCAGCGCGCCATCCAATTTGTCTTTCGCCGCCATTTCAGACCATGGCCGGTAATTGGATTGGCGTATTGCGGAGGGAGGCAACCCGGCCACTCTATTATCTTTACTGCTGGGCTCCGATGAAGACGGGGTTGTAGCATTGATTTATAATCATATCTGTCTGCCGGCTCCCCCCCCCCCCCTGTCCCTGCCCCCTCCCCCCCTCTCCCCCCATCCCCAACCCTCCCCAACCCCCCCCCTCTCTCTCTCTCTCTCTCTCTCTGTCTGCTTTTCTATATTGTGGTGTCAGATAATAATCTAAATCATGGCAAGTTTACAGAAATGTATTGTTGATATTGAAATGTAAGGGGGTGGAAACCAGTTTGCAAGTTAATGTAATATAGTACAGGGGGTGTACAGCAAGTTGATGTTTTCAGTCATATACTGTTGTTTTTTTCTGTCCACCTTATTTTATGTTGCCAAAAGTTTGGTTTGAACTAAAAATATATATTGAAATAATCATACACATATACACACTTACAATACAGCAACAACAAGCAGAACAATCTTAAGGTGTGCTCAACAGCAATGAAAGGTTCAAGTCTTTACTGAAGACTTGGATTAAAATCACAACTATAGAAGTCAAGTCAAGTCAAAAAACACTTTAATCATCCCTGAAGGGCAGTTGCAATACTGACAGGCATATTGATACCAATCATAATCAAAAGACACAAGATAGCTACATTTCATATTTGTTCAAACATTATATGCTTCAACTGTACTTCTTGAGCAAGATACAGCTGCTCAAGTTGGCATCTTCAGACTGTGAACAGGACACTGCCAGCTCCTATCCCATCTCCACGGCTACACTGACCAGTGCCCCTGTGGCACAGGCCCACAACCCCCCCCCCCCCCCCTTCCCATATCCTGCAGTCCTGTTCTACCTTCAACACTCTCAGACACCAGACGTGGCCCAGCCCTGTAGAGCTCCAGGAAAAAATAAACTGTGAGAATCGGTAGGGTCATTTTGCAACAAACCTCAGACTTTGCCATCCAGACCAGATTTAAAAAAAATTATAGCATGGTCAGTGAAGGCGGAGGAAGAAGAAGAAGAAGAAGAAGAAGAAGAAGAAGAAGAAGAAGAAGAACAACAACAACAACAACAACAACAACAACTACAACTACAACAACAACAACAACGACAACAACAACAACAACAACAACAACAACAACAAGAATTGCGAAAAAGAAGTAGACTGCGAAAAATGATTGCAAAAGAAATGCAAAGAAGAACTGCAACGATGAAATGCAAAGAGGAATAAGAATTGTAAAAACAAAAACAAACAAACAAAAAAGAAAAAAAAGGAAGAAGAATTGCAAGGAAGAGTTGGTAAGAATTGTGAAGAATTGCAAAGAAGAAGAAGACGATGGCGAAGAAAAATTCCCAAGAAGAAGAAGAAACAGAAGAAGAATTCAGACCACTATTGGCTTCAGCTCTTAACTCGTGATGACGTATGGGCCGGGCACCTCTTGGGATCTCCAGATGATGAACCCTACACATTTTGCAATCGCTCACTGTCCCTATATGGGGTTCTTGTCGACTGACTTGAAAATGAGATTTCCAGCTTCTTTTTTCATTAAAAAAACCCAATTTTTCATTTGTATTTTTTCATTTATTTATTTATTCATTTTGTATATTCATTTCTCTATTTATTTATTCTAGATTTCCAGCTTTTTTTTCGTGTGTTTTTTTTTAAGCTTCTTTTGGTGTTGAATGGCAGGTCCCTCTCCTTCCTATCTCAGTATGAAGCTAGAGGCAAAGGGGAAAAAAGGTTGGTTGTTTCAGACGTGAGTCAGCAGTGCTGGTAGGCCTACTCCATGATGTTAAACTAAACTTATTCCATGTGTTTGACTCAGTGTGTGATTTTCAGCCACTGTTGTGGAACTATCCATTCTTGCCCCTAAATCATATAGTGAATTTAGCTGCCAATGTGCAGACCACCATCCCCTCTCCCCCTTCCAATCTGGGTACGAGGTAGCATAGTGGTTATAATATTGGGCTGGCAAGCTGACGACCCGGGTTCGAATCCCGTTCAAGGGGATTTTCCCCTTGGAGTTAACTTCAATGCAGACTCCACTCTCCCCAAAAGTCCTTTGGATGATACTATAAACCGAGGCCCCATGTGCAGACGCACTCAGAACACCTTACGCACATGTTGAATCCTGTTCCACTTTTCAAAAGAGAAGGCCATTGTGTGCCGGTGAAAACGGAAGACAAAATTTACCAAAACCGCATACACACGGGGACTCACTCACACTCACTCAGTCCCATGTCCCAAAGGACGTAGGGGGGACATGAGAGAAGACGCAACAGAGATCTTTTTCCATGCTTCACGATCCTGTGTGGCTAGTAGGAGGTGTTGCAGGGGTTGGGCGGTCCAGTCTTTGATGTTGTCAACCCATGATTTCTTTTGGCGGCCTCTTCTTCTCTTGCCCTCGACTGTTCCTTGCAGGATGGTTTTTGCTAGGGTGTTGTGTCATGTGGTGTGACCAAACCACATCAGCTTTCTCCTCTTTATGGTGGAGAGCAAAGGCTCTTGGGGGCCCACACGCTTTTTGATTTCTTCTTTCACATAGTTATTGGTCTTGTGTTCTTTGTATGATATTTTGAGGAGTCTTCTGTGGCACTTGTTCTCGAATGCTTGGATTCTCCTCTCTAACTCTGCTGTCAGAGTCCATGATTCACAGCCATATAGGAGGATAGATATCACGAGGGATTTGTAAAGGTGGTATTTGGTGCAGAAGCTGATGTTGTTGCTTCTGATGATCTTCTCGAGTCTGACTAGAGCAGATGTTGCTGTTGCAATGCGAGCTTTCACTTCATTGATTGATGTGCCATCTTTTGTTAGGATGGAGCCTAAGTATTTGAATTGGCTCACCTCTTCTAGTGTTTCTCCATTCATCTTTATTTCCGTGATGTCATTACTCGCGCTGTTGACCATGATCTTTGATTTCTCTGTACTGACCTCCATGCCGTATGCGCTCGCTCGATCTGTTAAATTGTCTGTGAGGATTTGCAGTTCTTGTTTGCTGCTGCCCATGAGGTCAATGTCATCTGCAAATCTGAGGTTGCAAAGGGGTCTTCCACCAATGGAGATGGAAGTGTGGTGGTTTTGCAGTGTCTCTGTCATGATGTTTTCGAGGAAGAGGTTGAAGAGTACAGGTGAGAGAAGGTAGCCCTGGCGAACCCCAACCGTGGTCTTGAAGAACTCGCCCACGTGATTATTCATAAAAACTGCACTTTCTGCGTTCTCGTACAGAGCTTTGATGACTTCAATTTGACAGCTGTCAATGTTGAAGTGCCTGAGTACTTGCCAGAGGCCGTCATGCCATACCCTGTCAAAGGCCTTTTTGAAGTCTATGAAATTGTGGTACAAGTCTTTTTGGTGTTGGAGATGCTTCTCTATCAGAATTCTCAGATTGAAAATTTGTTCCATTGTGCTGCGTTTTGGTCTAAAGCCCGCTTGTTCTTCTGCCAGGAGTTTTTCCGCTTGGTTTTTCAGTCTGTTGAGGACTACCTGCAGCATGATCTTGCTAGGATGACTTATGAGACTGATGGTTCTGTAGTTCTGGCATTGTTTGAGGTTTCCTTTCTTTGGCAGGGGTATTACAAGAGACTGTGTCCATTCTTTTGGCCATTCTTTGGTGTCGTGGATCTTCTGACAAAGTTCTGTGAATCGCCTTGCTGTTTCATTCCCTCCATTTTTTATGAGTTCAGCTGGGATGTTATCGATTCCAGGGGACTTCCCCTTCTTCAATTGTCTAATAGCTGCATCTACTTCACACCTTAGTATTGGTGGGTCTTTATCTTGGTGTTCAGGGGGTTTGTCAGAAACTATGTTGGTATCTGGGCGTAGTGGGTAGTTGTACAATCCCTCACAGTATTCTGTCCAGCGTTGGAGGATGGCATTGTTTTCCGTTAAAAGATTTCCTTCTTTGTCTTCAATAACAGAGGCTTTAGGCTGTGTGGTTTTCGTTAGTGCTTTCAAAGTGTCGTAAGCTGTTTTGCTGTTTCCCTTGGTCATTCCAGCTTCGATGTTGTTGCATTGTTCTTCTATCCACGCTTCTTTGGCTTCTCTCATCTTTTTCCTCACTTCTCTGTGGCTATCCATGTACTTCTTGTAAGCTTCTTGACTTGTGAACTTTTGTTTTTTAAGTTCTCTTCTTTTGTCGCAGAGGTCAAGAACCTCATTTGTCACCCAAGGTTGTTTCTTTGTTCTGCTTCTTCCTAATGTTTCTTCTGCTGCTGTCGTTAGCACTTCTTTGATGTTGTTGGCCAATGTGTCCACATCATTGTCGATGGCTGTGAGTGCGGCGAACTTTCCTCCAATGTTGGCTTGGAAGATCTCAACCACTGTTGGGTCTTTGAGTTTTTCCAGGTCGAATCTTATGCGTGGGCTTTTTGGCTGTTGTTTTGCTTTCAGTTTCAGCCTGATGGTGGTAAGTACAAGGTCGTGGTCACTGCCAATGTCAGCTCCTGGGAATGTTCTTGTGTTTGCCTTGTTTATGCTGGATTTGAATCTTTGGGGTGACAGAATGTAATCAATTTGATTATGAATCAGACCATTTGGTGAGTGCCAGGTTGATGTTCTGGATGGCTTGTGAGGGTGGAGTCTGTTAGCCAAAGTCAGTTTGTGCTTCTTTGCGAATTCCAGCAGCCGCTGTCCTCTGTCATTTGATTCTCCCAGTCCAAATCGTCCTGTGGTTCCTGCCCAGGTGTCATAGGCATCAGGTCCCACCTTAGCATTCCAGTCGCCTTCCACAATAAGGATGTCTTTTTTGGGCGCTTTGGAGATGACGTTTTCAAGTTCTTCATAGAATTCTTCTATCTGATCGTCATCGTAGTCAGATGTTGGAGCATACACTTGGATGATGGTGAGATTCTGGGGTTTTGCAGAAACTCTGATTGAGATGAGTCTGCTGGATACTGGTGTGCAGCTGATGATGCTTGACACAATCTCTTTCCTGACAATAAAGCCTACTCCATGTTGATGTAGTTTTTCTTCTCCGCTGTACCATATTTTGTGGCCGTCTTGCGTGGTTGTTTCTCCAAAGCCAATCCATCTGACTTCCGCAAGCCCTACTATGTCCCATTTATACCTCTGTAAGTGTGAAGGGGACTGGAAGTAAAAAAAAAAAAAGCTTATGACGGCTTTTTGCATTGTCCTTGATATAAAAGAATAAAATAAATTTTTTAAAATATACATCTAGTCTCCCCCGTGGGGATGCCGGAGGTATGTCAGTATGAATAGAGTTCCCACCTGGAAATTCTGTGCTGGGAATTCCATCTTTTTTTTCTCTTTTTTTTTTTTTTTTTTTTTAAATCCCTCTCTTTGTTTCTGCCTTGTTCATTTTCATTCTGTCACCTCCTTCCTGCCTATTTTCTGCTTTCTTTGTTCATTCCCCATGCCTTTTTTTTTCTGCAACAAAGATAAAAATTCTCTCCCACACTGGTTTCGGGTGTGCTGGGCCTGATTCTTCAGGCGCCTAACCACAGCCCAACGCTTTTGTGTGTGTGTGTGTGTGTGTGTGTTGTTGTTGCTCATATGACAGACAACAACAGTTGCTGTCTGAGGGTTCTACAAGAAGTTTGCATCTAATCATCACCATATTATCTTTACACTAGAGCTGACTCCCCCCCCCCCCTATCCTGGCATCCTTCATTCCCTCTTCTTAGCTCACTCACTTCAAGCCCTTATATTACAGTTTAAGTACTATACCCCCCAACATTAGGCTACATTCTCTTCTCCCCATCATCTCGCTCTCTAGAGGTAACGCGCCTGCTTAGAAATCGAAAAGTCCGGGTCGGAGTGTGCGGTAGTTTGAATCCCGTTTGGGCCAAAAAAATTTCCCCCATCCATTAGACCATAAGTAGTGGTCTGAGTGCTAGTCTTTCGGATGAGACGATTAACTGAGGTCCCGAGTGTTACTCAACGTTATTTAGCGCACGTAAAAGAACCCAGGGCAACAAGATGGTTGTCCCTGGCAAAATTCTGTAGAAAAAAGCCACTCTGATAGGGAAACAAATAGTTACAGACAGGAAAAAGGAAAAACAAAGGTGGATCTGCACTTGTGATGACACGCTTTTCCCGGGGAGAGCAGCCCCAATTTCACGCAGAGAAATCTGTCGTGACATAAAGTGGTATAAATAAATGAATCTCCCTCTCTCTTTTGATTTGTAGATATCCAGCCCCCCAATTTTAAATTTTGTAATGTATTATATTGTATTGTCTTGTATTTTTCATTGTATAGACTGTATTGCATTGTACTGTATTGTACTGTTTTGGTTTAGGGCTTTGTACTGTATTTTACTGTATTGTATTGTGTTGTTTTGATTGTACTGTATCGTATT
>JASPKP010003348.1:5000-10000 GCA_030674155.1 Stramonita haemastoma
TAAGGTGGTATTAAATAAAATAATATAAAAATATCCTGTTCAAAACAGTGACAACTTTATTGAAATGGCATAACAACATTCAGTCTTTCTTGTGATGGTAGTGGACATGTCTATGAAAACTCATGGACCCTCGCTCGTCCATGACTTGTTCTAGATTATGTGTTTGTATCCCATTAGTTTTTTACATGTCCGTTACTACCGTCACATAGATTTATTGTTTTAAACTCAGAGTATGTGTTTGTCTCACATTAGTATTTCTGTTATTACAGTAAGTTACCGAGATTTATCTGTAAACTCAGCTTTTGTGTTTGCCTCACATTATATGTCCGTTATTACTGTAAGTTATATTGGACTATTCCAACCACGTGGAGAGGAGGGGTCTGCTGTATGGGTAACAGCTTGCCCTCCATACTTTCACACGGAGGCTTTGCGCTCTAGAGCTTAGAACGTAACTCTATAGTCATCCGAGACTGACGGATGCCTAAGGGGATGGGATAGCTTAGTGGTCAGAACACTGCGCTCGCAATCTGACGATCCTGATTCGATTCCCGTTCAAGGGGATATCTTCCCCTGGAGTTAACATTAGTGCAGACCCCACGCTCCGCAAAAATCATTCGGATAAGACTATAAATCGAGGCCCCGTGTGCGAACGCACGCAGAATAGCTTGCGCACACGTTAATCCTGTTTCGCTTTTCGCAAGAATAAGCCATTATGTGCCGGTGGGAACAGATGACAATATTTACAAAACTGCATACACACGAGGACTGGATGTAAAAAAAAAGCACATGAGTGCTTATACCATTATCCTCGATATCTCTCTATCTGTCTTATTCCTTAGTCTGGTGACCGTGGGGGCACCCCTGAAGACTTGACAACCAGCTCCCTCCATTCTTCTCTCTGTTCTGCCTTTCTCAAGGCCTGTCCTTGATATAAAAGAATAAATAGATAAATGAATACCTGTCTATGGCTGCCTGGCCGATCTTAACCTGAGCTTTCTTTCTTGTTGAGGGGACATCCCTGGTATTTATGGCCTCTGTGGATGGGGGGTGGGGGGTATAAACGACATGAATGGACTGGTGTTGGCGATTACTTTCTAGTGTGTATGAGGGAGGGCCCACTGTCCCATTATCGATAAATATCTGATCGGAGCTGATTTCGGTCTACCTGTCTTCCTTTCGTTCTATATCTCCCCACTTTCACTCCCTGCCTGTCTCTCTTTGTCAGTCTCTTTATCTCAGTCTGTTCTTACTTCTTAGAATCTCTCTCTCTATCTCTGTCTCTCTGTCCCTCTGTCTCTGTCTGTCTGTCTGTCTGTCTGTCTGTCTGTCTGTCTGTCTCTCTGTCTGTCTGTCTGTCTGTCTCTGTGACTGTCTGTCTGTCTGTCTCTCTCTCTCTCTCTGTCTGTCTGTCTGTCTGTCTCTCTCTCTCTGTCTGTCTGTCTGTCTGTCTGTCTCTGTCTGTCTGTCTGTCTGTCTCTCTGTCTGTCTGTCTGTCTGTCTGTCTGTCTGTCTGTCTCTGTGACTGTCTCTGTGACTGTTTCTCTGTTTCTCTTCTGTCCATCTGTAACTCTGTCTTTGTCTCTATCTGTCTGTCTGTCTGTCTGTATCACCCCCTCTCTCTCTCTATCTCTATCTCTGTCTGTCTGTATTTCCCCCCTTTCTCTCCCTCCCTCCTTCCTTCCCTCCCCTCTCTCTCTCTCTCTCCCTCCCTCCCTCTCTCCCCCTCTCTCTACCCCCCCCCTCTATCTACCTTTAAATAAAAAAAAATCTGTTTACCTCCCTTCTCTCCTCACCTTCACTCTTCTCTCCCCTCTCCTCTCTCTTCCTTAGGTCAGTCCACCGGTGACAATGCTCGAAGCTTCGATTCTACCTTGAAAACCCAAAAGAAAGCAATGCTACTGTCAGCTCTTCCTTTCTCCTTCCTCAGTTTACTGACCTGACTATTACACTCACTTTGCGGCAAGGCACAACCATTCAGTTTCTTTTTCTTTCTGTTTTCTTTGTGTGTGTGTGTTATTCCTCTCTTTTACATTCTCCTCGCGCTGTTGACCATGATCTTCGATTTCTCTGTACTGACCTCCATGCCGTATGCGCTCGCTCGATCTGTTAGACTGTCTGTGAGGATTTGCAGTTCTTGTTTGCTGCTGCCCATGAGGTCAATGTCATCTGCAAATCTGAGGTTGCAAAGGGGTCTTCCACCAATGGAGATGGAAGTGTGGTGGTTTTGCAGTGTCTCTGTCATGATGTTTTCGAGGAAGAGGTTGAAGAGTACAGGTGAGAGAAGGCAGCCCTGGCGGACTCCAACCGTGGTCTTGAAGAACTCGCCCACGTGATTATTCATGAAAACTGCACTTCTTGCATTCTCGTACAGAGCCTTGATGACTTCAATTAGGCAGTTGTCAATGTTGAAGTGCCTGAGTACTTGCCAGAGGCCGTCATGCCATACCCTGTCAAAGGCCTTTTTGAAGTCTATAAAATTGTGGTACAAGTCTTTTTGGTGTTGGTCAGTACAGAGAAATCGAAGATCATGGTCAACAGCGCGAGTAATGACAGCACGGAAATAAAGATGAATGGAGAAATATTGGAAGAGGTGAGCCAATTCAAATACTTAGGCTCCATCCTAACAAAAATGGCACATCAAACAATGAGGTGAAAGCTCGCATTGCAACAGCAACATCTGCTCTAGTCAGACTCCAGAGGATCATCAGAAGCAACAACATCAGCTTCTGCACCAAATACCACCTCTACAAATCCCTCGTGATATCTATCCTCCTATATGGCTGTGAATCATGGACTCTGACAGCAGAATTAGAGAGAAGAATCCAAGCATTCGAGAACAAGTGCCACAGAAGACTCCTCAAAATATCATACAAAGAACACAAGACCAATAACTATGTGAAAGAAGAAATCAAAAAGCGTGTGGGCCCCCAAGAGCCTTTGCTCTCCACCATAAAGAGGAGAAAGCTGATGTGGTTTGGTCACACCACAAGACACAACACCCTAGCAAAAACCATCTTGCAAGGAACAGTCGAGGGCAAGAGAAGAAGAGGCCGCCAAAAGAAATCATGGGTTGACAACATCAAAGACTGGACTGCCCAACCCCTGCAACGCCTCCTACTAGCCACACAGGATCGTGAAGCATGGAAAAAGATCTCCGTTGCGTCTTCTCTCATGTCCCCCCTACGTCCTTTGGGACATGGGACTGACGATGACGATGATGACATTCTCCTACCACCCGAAACTACCCCCTGTCTGTGTGTGTGTCTGTCTGTCTGTGTGTGTGTCTGTCTGTCTGTCTGTCTGTCTGTCTGTCTGTCTATCTATCTATCTATCTGTCTGTCTGTCTGTCTGTCTGTCTGTCTGTCTGTCTGTCTGTCTGTCTGTCTCTCTCTCTCTCTCTCTCTCTCTCTCTCTCTCTCTCTCTCTCTCTCTCTCTCTCTCTCTCTCTCTCTCTCTCTCTCTCTCTTTCTCTCCCTCTCTCTCTTCCTTCTCTCTCTGCCGATTGATCCCACTGCAAAGAAATTGAAAAGAAAAGTCTTTGGGAAGGGAAGAAGCCTTTAGCCTGGAGTCACCCACGTCGTTCGTCTTGAATGTGAGGGGTGAATGGGGCGATGAAGTGAAAAGAATTGCCAGTCTTCCTTCACTTCTGTGGGAGAAAGAATCCCCAAAGTGTGCTTTACCTCGTTGATATACTCTTTCTTTCTTTCTTTCTTTCTTTCTGTGTACGTGTACGTGTGTGTGTGTGTGTGTGTGTGTGTGTGTGTGTGTGTGTGTGTGTGTGTGTGTGTGTGTGTTGTGTGTGTGTGTTTGTGTTTGTGTTTGTGTGTGTGTGTGTTTGTGTGTGTTTGTGAGTGTGTGTGTGGTGACTCTGTGTGTGTGTGTGTGTTTGTGTTTGTGTGTGTGTGTGTGTGTGTGTGTGTGTGTGTGTGTGTGTGTGAGTGTGTGTGTGTGTGTGTGTGTGTGTGTGTGTGTGTGTGTGTGTGTGTGTGTGTGTGTGTGGTTTAAATGAATCAGAGGAGGACACATAGAGAGAGAGAGATAGAGAGAGAGATAGACAGAGATAGAGAGACAGAGAGAGATATTTAAAAACTTATTCCGTACAGTATAACAATATCAACACAACAAATAATTGACACATATAATTGTTTACTTATCCAGGTTGACAACATGGTTCATTGATTAACCATAAGTGAACAGGAGATAGTAACTGAGAATAAGTGAAGTTTCTGCACTGTATATAAAGAGATGGTTATACTGGTTAAGGAAAAAAATCATTTCTGAACAGTCATAGGTCGTCTATACCTACACCTGTGCATAAAAACGTGACCGAGTTAAAACCTGTAACAAACTGTTTTAATTTCACAACATCAAAAAGAAACCAATAAGTAAGGAACGTGTACAAACATTTCTAGTCACATTCTCTCTCCTTCAGTACCAACGCTCTTTCACAAATTCTAAACTTCAAACAAGTACAAGAAAAATATTTTAAAAAGTAGATAAGACTTAAAAAGTTTTTATGTCTTGAGTTTTTGGCAAGTCAGTCAGAGTACACCAGTATTCAAAATGTTGATCTAACAACTTCAACAACGAAAGCTCGAAGCCAGAACAACAGTCTTTGTGTACACTTGGCTTTGTAGAGAGGAGAGCAGTCACCAACCAGAATTTCAGAAGCAATAACATTTTATGAGAGTGATTTATGCTTCAGCTACATAGAGTCACGAGAGCAGAAACGGAACCACAGAGGATCAATGAAGAAATGTTTGTGTGTAGGTGAAACACGCTTTGAGTTATCAGCTTGCTGTTGCTCCAAACTGGGTTTGTGTACGGTTTACATGTTACTTTTCTGAGTATATTGTTGAAACCAAAAGAGCTGAGTCGATTTTTAGAACTAAATCGAGAGGGCTGACATCTTAAACGAGAGAGAGAGAGAGAGAGAGAGAGAGAGAGAGAGAGAGAGAGAGAGAGAGAGAGAGAGAGAGAGAGAGACAGACAGACAGACA
>JASPKP010003348.1:17500-20118 GCA_030674155.1 Stramonita haemastoma
CCACGAACTTTTACCCGCTACATGTACTCAACAACAAAATAAAACACCCCAGGACCTTCTTCTTCTCTGAAAAAAAACCCACTCAACAAACCCAGCTTTTTATTTCTGCAACAACAAAAAACCCAGAAAGAGGCGGCTAGCAAGACATAGACTTAAGTTCACCCGTGACCGGGTTGTGGAGAACTTATAAATACGGCAGTGAACTCGGTGAAGAGAATGGTTTGGGCAAAAATAAAGCCCTCAACGGAATCTGTATAGTCCTAGTAGGTAATCCAGCCTGGTTCAGTTGCCAGTTTGCCAACTTTTTCTGTAGTGTTATGTTGTCCACTTTGGATCACATTGCTGGCATTGGGGGGTCACTGAACGAATAGCAGTATTAGTGAAAAATTTTTTTTAGAGGGTTGTGTTCGGTTGATATGAAACATGATGCGGGTACAATGGTTTCAAGTTTAGCCTCAAAACTTGTCTGTTTTCTGCCTATTCTTTTTGCCATACAATCTGTCTTCACGTTTTTGTTAGCGTTCTTAGTTCTGAACTGTAGTATCGATTGCTGAGTTCCCTTGAGTTCACTTAAGTGCAAAAGCATTGATTTGGCATGAAAGAAATTCTGTACTTTTAAATGCCTTTTGTCTTTGTTTTTTATTTTTCTTCTTTTTTTACAGCTTCTTTGCTTATCTAGTTCTTGTTCTTACTCTTGTTCCGCTTTTGCTGCTTTTCATCCTACACTCCCTTGTTACTACTGTTGTTATTATTATTATTATCATTATTATTATTATTATTATTATTATTATTATTATTATTATTATTGTTGTTGTTGTTGTTGTTGTTCTTCTTCTTCTTCTTCTTCTTCTTCTTCTTCTTCTTCTTCTTCTTCTTCTTCTTCTTCTTCTTCTTTTTCTTCTTCTTCTTCTTCTTCTTCTTCTTCTTCTTCTTCTTCTTCTTCTTCTTCTTCTTCTTCTTCTTCTTCTTCTTCTTCTCTCCTCCTCCTCCTCTTCCTACTGCCCATCATCACTATCAACACCCCTCTTTTTCCTCTTGTCTTTCTTTTCACACTGAAATTAAAACCCACGAAAGACTGTTTGTTCACGTGTCAGTTCTGTTTGTCTTTTTGACAAGAAAGGTAGTGCGTGGCTGCTTGTATTGTTCATTGATTTGGCTGATGTCATCACTAAATGAAAAGGATTTAAAACAGTCTCCTCTTTATTTGTACGAAGCGTATACATGTAAAGTATATTTTTTCAACACAAAGAGCTGATATTTTATGTTTCAGCCAGAGTCTTGAGAAGTAGTCCCCCCCCCTCTTCTGTCTCTCTCGGATATTTAAATGCACACGTGTGCATGCATTTACGCACGCTTGGATGCACACACAGATATATAGATATGTGTATATATATACATATACATATATAGATATATATATATATATACTTATATATATAAATTATGTACATATATATAACACATATACATTACACAACCCCCACCACCTTAATCCCAGAAAAAAAAGGATAATACCCCTACCCCCATTACCTACATTTCCCAATGACTCACACGTTCCGACATTAATTTTGGGCAGAACTTCATCACAATGCATAACCATAGCCCATGCACCCATTCTGGCAGCAGAGGCTTATACATTTTCAGCTTTTGTCCTAAGACGCTTATCTCCCTACTAGCCAGCTGATGTGGGAGGCAATGATTACAAAGGCTTAAAGTGGCATTACCCTGCCTTGCAGAGAAAGCGCCTGTGTGGTCAGAGGCTTCGCCCTTTTGGTAATATTGATACAGGAGAAAGTGCCAGGGTCAGCAATTTGGATGTGGAACGATTTGTTTTTCGGGGCATAGTGTTGTCTTGAGCTTGCGTGATGCGCTCGTTTGATTGATTGTTGTTGTCTTCCTTAAAATTTGAATTTTGTCCAGATTTGAGAGTTGTGAGTGATACAGAGAGAGAGAGAGAGAGAGAGAGAGAGAGAGAGAGAGAGAGAGAGAGAGAGAGAGGAGAGAGAGTGTGTGTGTGTGTGTATGCGTGTACATGTGTATATTATAGAGAACAGGTGTTGAGGTAAGTGTGTATGTTATGTATTCATACATACTTATATACATAAGTGTTTGCATACTTTTTGTAGCTCAGTGAGCATAGGAAGCTGGCATCACTCTCTTCACTTGATGAATAATACACCTGAAACTCATTTTGGCAGTTAGGATGTTGGTGGTCTGGCTCTTTTCCTTCTGCCTTCAACATTACCTTGGAGAACTGTCATGCTTGTATGGGAAAAAATACAAGCTGATGATAATATCATAGCACTTATGAATTGATGCTAATCTGAAGACAGAGGTTCCAGTCACCTTTGAGGTGTTCCTTTCACATATTCCGGGATTTTTCATTCGGGATTGAAATTAGCTCTGATTCCCTCCCGTGTCAATCCTTCAGGTAAAGGTAAAGGTGTCCCATAACCTATGTGGTCGTAGGGGAGCGAGGCATCAGAGACCTCAGCTTCTCTAGGGGCCAGCATATTAAGGGCGGTACCCATCCTCTCTCCCTCGCTTCTTTACCTTCCCTGACCCCTCAGATGAGACTGTAAATCAAAGTCTACGACAGCATAGCATCTTGCACACAA
>JASPKP010003349.1:0-5000 GCA_030674155.1 Stramonita haemastoma
TGTGGAGAGGAGGGAGGAGGAGGGAGGGAAGAGAGAGAGAGAGGGAGAGAGAGAGAGAGAGAGAGAGAGGGGAGAGGGAGAAAAGGGAGAGAGAGAGAGAGAGCGGAGAGAAGAGAAAGAAGAGAAAAGAGAAGAGGAGAGACAGACAGACAGACAGACAGACAGACAGATAGAAAGAGAGAGAAAAAGAGAGAGAGAGAGAGAAGACAGGCAGACAGACATATAACGGGAGAAGAAAAAGAAAACAAAAGAGACCAACAGAGTGAGTGAGTGAGTGAGTGAGTGAGAGAGAGAGAGAAAATGAAAATCTTTATTTTCCAAGGGTTACAGCTAAGTATTCGCATACTTTTTTTTTTTTTCTCAATTGGCCCTTGCCCTATGTAACGGCCATTAAAACAACAAAAAACCACACCAAAAACAAAAAGCGAAAGAAACAAATGAAAAAAAAAAACCCAAAACCAAACCAAAAAACAAACCCAAAACCCGAGAGAAGACAGACAGACAGACAGACAGACAGCAGACAGAACAGACAGACACAGAGAGAGAGAGATGAGAGAGAGAGAAGAGAGGGAGAGAGAAGAGATGGAGAGAGAGAGAGAGAGAGAGAGAGAAGGGGGAAGGAGAAAGAGAGAGCAGTATGATTGATAGAGAAAGGTTGGAAAGGGGTATCCTGCCAAACACAGTACCCATTGTCTTGCTTTCATTTTTCGGTTACTTCATCCTGAATTGTACTGTTCTGCAGTACATTTCAGTTTTAACGAAAAATGATTTGTACTGCCTTATAATAGGTACATGATGTTGTGTATTTTTCATGTTTACTTTACTGTTTGTACGGTATCGTGCATATTGCAATATGCCGTGCTTCTATAGATCGTATCAATTTTGGTTATTCTAATATGAAAATCGGGTCCGCCAATGCTCAACGCCACTTTTTATCATTTTCTGTAGTGCCTGCTTTCCTATCACACCTGGGTTTTTAATGCAAAATTGTCTGGAATCATACTTGCAGTATCTGATTTCTTTTTATGCATTTAAAGGCGTACTGCATATTGAACTTTCGTTGATTTTTGTTATCTTTATTATTTTCTTTATCTTTTTTATTCTTTTATATCGAGGATAATGGAATAAGCACCCCATGTCCCTTTTTTACACCCAGTCCCCCGTGTGTATCAGTTTTTGTAAATCTTGTCATCTGTTCACACACACACACACACCCCCCCACACACACCACACACACACACGAATGAAACAAGAGACAGACTGAGACAGGCAAAAGGGAGCACATACAGAGCGAACAGGGGGAGGGGGGGTACATTGGTCTTTTCGTAAGAGACTTGGCGTCATTCTTGTACAACACGTGTGTAAACGATACTAGTTTATTGTCATCAAAACCTTTTCTTCCACACACAAATGGCGAAGACTTCAAACCGTAACTCTAGAGTTGTTAATGGCTTTTCAGCATCGTTAACATTTCCATCGACAAGAATTAACTGACTACAACCTATCTTTTCTCCATTTTTTACAGCTTTCTTTCTCTCCCCCCCCCCCCCCCCCCTTCCTCCAATACCCCGTTCTCTTATTTTCAACACGCTGTCGTGTGTCTTTCCGGTGTTTTTGGGTCGTTTCTTGTTGTTGTTTTTTTCTTTCTTTTTTACTTTCATTATTTCATTCCCCCAATACCTTACAGACGAGCTTTCATTATTAGCTTGTAATTCAGCCGATGAAAGATACCATATTAGGGCTGAAACTCGTCACCAGTAAAAACAAACACATATAGCCAGCAATATAAAAAAAAAAGCAAGTGTCAGTTTTGTGCGTTTAACGTTGCAGCTTTGGAGAAGAGAAACCTGATGCATATGATGGATTTTCCGCTCCAAATATGTCCCTGAAAAGGCTAAAATTTTTTTTTTTAATGCGAAATAAAAACAAAACATGAAACGAAAAATATACCGCTAACAGCTTCAAAAAACAATGTCTGAAGACAAGATCTCAAAGAATAATGTCTAATTTATATATATATATATATAATATATATATATATATATATATATAAATATATATATATAATATATTATATATATATATATATCAGTTTGGTAATCCCCATGCGACAACAACAAAATAACAGAAAACGAAAATAAAACAAAAGAAAGCAAAACAGAGCGAAACGAAGCAAAGTTTGCAGATGTATTAGATAATGACTAATCAACCAATCCTGTAAGGCTCCTGAATTTTCCTCTGATATGAAACGTGGTAAAAACTTGAGGCAAGGTAAAATCACTTTTGTAAGAACTTGAAACTGTCACTGCACACATCATTCTGTCTACTTACGTTACGTTCACACTGGTGTTTATGTTTTCGTTCTTCGGCTAGAGCTCCGAGTTCACTAATGGTGAGATTTTTGCATAATTTATGCGAATTGTTTTGCCCACCATCAAGGTAGCCGCATTCTGACTTCGGGGATGTATGCTAGGTATGTTTGTGTTTTCGTAATCCACCGAATGCTGACATGTATTACGGATCCTTATCGTGCAATATTTTTATCTTCTGCATGTGTATATACACGAAGGGAATTAAGGCACTGGTAGGTCTGCACTTCAAGTTGTCCTGGGACATCCCTACCTTTCATGCACCAGATGCCTCCGAGATTCAAACCCACGACTTCATGGACGATTGGGATTTGAAGTCGAACGGTCTTAACCACTCGGCTAAAAGCGTCCGTAACACTGGAACAATTCTTTTGTACACTCTTTAGTCATCTCTGGCACCATAGGCTCTTTGTGACTTTTGGCCAGCGTACCCAGAGGAAAACTTCTGACAGTTAAAGTTTTCATGATAAGAGAAAACTCATGTGTCACACCACAGACTGCACACACTCAACGGAGCCATTTCTCAGGGATGAACAGAGTCATAAAGAATGGCAGATTTGGCAGATATTCAATCTCACAAAAAGCAGGCAGTTACATCATAACCAGCGGCGGCGGGATAGTTTCAGTGGTCAGAGCGCTTTCTTTCCCCCCAGTCAAGTTAAGCAGCGTCGAGCGCGGTTACCAGTTGGATGGGTGACCGTTTGGCGCGCCTTGGCTTTAGTACATTCCCCCAGTTCACCCAGCTGTTAATGGGTATCTGCCCTCTTTAGGGTCAGGGAAGGTTAAGCAGCGAGGGAGAGGAGATGGGCGCCGCCCTCAATATGCTGGCCCCTAAGAAGCTGAGGTATCCCGACGCCTCGCCCCCTACGACTGCCTCGGTTATGGGACACCTTTACCATTACCTTTTTTTTTAACAGAACCAGCACCGGCGGCCTGAATATCCTAGAAGTTTTTCCACCAACATTGAGCCCTTCGCAGGACACAGCAACGTCACAGAGTGCGGCTGCTAACCACAACACCGTGTGCCTTGAGGCTGACAGGGGAGACAGGTATTACAAATAATATGCAGTTTTCGTATACTTTCTAGTTTTGTTCTGAACAATCACTATAAATTTTTAGGAAACTGTCAACAATCAAAACTTTTTAAAAATAGTTTTCCCCCAAGGCTTTCCGTTCATCCTTGACTGCTTGTTTTCTTGTTCACTTACTTATTTGCTTATCTATCCCTTTATTTTTCCATATTTCTTTCTGTGTGGTTGGTTGGTTGGCTGGCTGGCTGGCTGGAGGGATGGATGGATGGATTGACAAAACGGATAGACGACAGACGGGTAGATGTATGGATGCATAGATACATAGCTGTATGGATGAATGCTACAGCTTGCTCTTTTCCTAGCTGCCTTTTATCATTAAAAAAAAATGTATTGTGGGGGAGGGGAGTATTTTTATTTTACCACTTTTCTATTGATGTTGACAATTTCCACAAAATATCGGTTAATTCTCAGAAAGACGGCGGATCAGAACACAACTGTTTTTAAGAAATGAATAAAACCTTCAGACAAAATTCGGTACAGACCAGTTCCTATCAACCACAATGGCTGAAGCTGTGTATGTAAAAAGAAAAACCACAAGCCGGATTTCTTCACTATCATCTGAATGGCAACAGACTCTCACCACACCCCACCCCTAGGTTATGAAGATTCTAATCCTGGATTAACACCAGATTAATCCGAAGCACGTCGTGGTGCGGAGACAATGCTCAGACTAAGAAGCGACTGGAATAGGAAAATTAAAAAACCTGTTAAGCTTCCTTGTTTCTAGATTTATCTTTTCTGTGAATGGCCTTAGTGTTAAGGCGGAAGGGTTTGGATGAGATGTCTGAGGGGAAGGAAGGGGGGGGGGGTACCGACTGAAAGACCAGAGGTGTAAAAGGAGAGAGGGGGAGAGGGGAGAGGGAGGGAGAGAGAGAGAGAGAGAGAGAGAGGGGGGGAGGGAGGGAGGGAGGAGAGAGAGAGAGAGAGAGAGAGAGAGAAGAGAGAGAGAGAGAGGAGAGAGAGAGAGAGAGAGAGAGAGAGGAGAGAGAGACTTTACGCGGAATGTTGTCATGTATTTTGGTATTATCAAATAAAATGTATGCGTTAAGCATGAAATGTGCCTCTCTCGACCCCGAAATCGCAAAACAACCGATTTCTACTCTGACAACTCCCATTATTTTCTCTGTGAGCATGCGAATCAGATCAAACGGAACAGATTTTCTAAGTACAGATAAAGAGTACACTTTTTATGTTCACAGTCTTGGCTGAATTTTTGTGTGATTAATATGTCATTAAAAAAAAATCATTTTGGGTTCTGTTTACAACTGTGTTGGGTTAAAAACAATGCGTTACAAGAGAACCACTTAAGAAACCCAGTGCCCCCCCTCCCCCCACCAAATTAACGGTGAGTTATGGAGGCACAAAGTGACTAGCATGCACTCTGTATCTTGAAAAAAAGATGGGCTCCACCATGTTTAAGTTTACCACGAGACACAGTCTGAAAAATTGGGGGCAGTGCCCCAAATATTGGCCAAGGAGCGAAGGAAAAGAAAAACAAAAATCCATTTTCATGGTCTCATATGACCTTACCCCAACAGCA
>JASPKP010003349.1:10000-20114 GCA_030674155.1 Stramonita haemastoma
GAGACAAGCAATCCCACAGTCTGACAGATTGACAACAGCAGACAGAATGAATTTTCAGCATAAAAAGAACCGTTTATGATTCCTGTTTTGCTTTTCCCCATTACTAGGTTACAGGAAACGCATGTAAGTAATGTTATTCCACGTTCGTCACAAGAAAAGTACAACGTTGCATGAAACGCGAAGAAATATGAAAGAAAAAAATGGTAAAATGCTCGCTCGCTCTCTCTCTCTCTCTCTCTCTCTCTCTCTCTCTCTCTCTCTCTCTCTCTCTCTCTCTCTCTCTCTCTCTCTCTCTCTCTCTCGCTCTCGCTCTCGCTCTCGCTCTCTCATACACACACCACACCACACACACGCACACACACATACACACACACACCACACCACACCACACACACACCACACCACACCACACCACGCCACGCCACCCCACGTCACGTCACGTCACGCCACGCCACGCCACGCCCACACCACACCACACCACACCACGCCACACACCACACCACACCACACCACACCACACCACACCACACCACACCACGCCACACATGCGTGAGCACACGCACTTACACCCCCACTCCCGTACTTACACTGTTAGCTAAAGTATAACATATCCCATGCGAGATCATAATAAATCGATTAGTTGACATGATTCATTTTGGGGTTTTTTTGTTACCTTAATCCTTTTTCGCTATTTTATTCCTCTTTGGCGACAATGGAGAATTAATTCAGTGTTCTAATAACAATGTAAATGTGGCACTAAGAATCGTTGTCTGTTCGTCTTCCTCTATCGATTTATGTGGCAATATCCAGTTGGGTCTGAGCATCAAACAAATTCTTTGCACTTGCCATCCGCAGAATTTTGTCGGTCTTATTGCTTTCACACGCAATATTGGAAAGAATACGGAAGAACCCGAATTTGTCCCTGGAATTTTTTTTTAGAATGCAGATGCGGATTTTGTGTTGTTCGTTTAGTGTTTGTATGTTTGTTTTATTGATTGCTTGTTTTTTTTTGTTATTTGATTGGTTTGCTTTTGTTGGTTGATTTGTCGGATTTTCGGGTTTTCTCTTGTTGGGATCGAAGTTATGATTAGAAAAAAAGCAAGAGAGAAAGAACTACTTTAAGCAAGGAAATAAACACGTGCATACGCGCATGCACACACAGACATGCGTAGGCTCGTCAACAGACGCACACGAGCACGTGTTCGTTCACTTGTGCAAAAAAAATTGAACCCACACGCACACATACACAGTAAGAGAAAGAGTAAGAGAGAGTCACAAAGATAGAGAGACAGAGAGGGAGAGAGACTTACAGAGAGAGAGACAGAGAGGGAGAGAGACTTACAGAGAGAGAGACAGAGAGGGAGAGAGACTTACAGAGAGAGAGACAGAGAGGGAGAGAGACTTACAGAGAGAGAGAGAGAGAGAGAGAGAGAGAGAGAGAGAGAGAGAGAGAGAGAGAGAGAGAGAGAGAGAGAGAGAGAGAGAGAGAGAGAGAGAGAGAGAGAGAGAGAGAGAGAGATTCGGAAATTTTTATTCGTAAAGGCCATTGCCCCTTAGAAGGGGTTTACATACAATATAGAAACACACACTTTGGAGAGAGAGAGAGAGAGAGAGAGAGAAGAGAGAGAGAGAGAGAGAGAGAGAAGAGAGAGAGAGAGAGAGAGAGAGAGAGAGAGAGAGAGAGAGAGAGAGATTCGGAAATTTTTATTCGTAAAGGCCATTGCCCCTTAGAAGGGGTTTACATACAATATAGAAACACACACTTTGGAGAGAGAGAGAGAGAGAGAGAGAGAGAGAGAGAGAGAGAGAGAGAGAGAGAGAGAGAGAGAGAGAGAGAGAGAGAGAGAGAGAGAAAGAGAGAGAAAGAGAGAGAGAAAGAGAGAGAAAGAGAGAGAGAATATACCTAATTTCGCATATACACACACAGATGAATGGGTAGTTTGATGAGAATCAGTTGTCTAGTGGTAACACACCTGTCTAGAAAACGAGGAGTCGTGGGTTCAATTCCCATCTGAACTCAAGCCTTTCCTTCAAGCACCAGATAATAAATGGTGGTCTGGGTCCTAGTCTGTTGGATAAAACTATGATCCAATGTACCCAATATAGCATTATACTTGGTGAATGCAAAAAAATGCCTGAGTAACTAGAGCTGTTATTGTTCTTGTGGTGCGTTCCCCAGCTTAACACTCTGGGGGTCACCCAGAATGTGCACTCTGACTCACTCATCCCACCCAGGAATCACTGTGAGATTGAAAGTGCACGCTGAATGAGAAGTTTGCGTATATGACTGTTTTCAAATACCTCGCCATATTGGCAGCCATACTCCGAATTCAGAAGATTTTTCTCTCCTTTAAAGGAGAGTGCAGGTTGTTATAAGAGCTTGTCAAGGCTGAAGGCAATCTCAACACAACATTTTACAACATAACAACATTTCAGTGTAGGCCTTAGCTGACATCAATAACAGACAGCTTTTGGCCTGGACCAAACAACATGAGTTATTCCAGGAAACTCTCTGCAGAGGAAACCATTCTCATAGCGAAATAAATACACTAACAAAGAGAAAGAGAGAGAAAAAAAAAACACATATGGTACTGCTTTTGCGGCGATATGCTCTTCCCGGCGATAGCAGCCTGAATTTCACGCAGCGATATCTGCCGTGACGGAAATCTGTATTAAAAATAACACTAAAAAAACACGCACGCGCTTGCTCACACACAGACATAACAAACGAACACACACATACAAGCATACACACATACACACACTCACACACATCTGAAAATAAAAGTTTGACTTTGCCTTTGAATTTGACTTTGACTTTGACTTTCACACACACACACACACACACACACACACACACACACACAACACACACACACACACACTAATGCATAGGTGTATGCATATATCTATATATATATATATATATATATATATATATATATAAAATTTATTCTCTAAACCAACTATCAAATGAGACTATAAACCAAGACCCCGTGTGTAAACGCATGCAGAACAGCTTACGCAAACGTTAAATATGTTCTGCCTTTCGAAAGAGTAGGCCATCAATTCTGTGACGGCAGGAACCAATGAGAAAATTTACAAAACCGCCTGCACGCGGGAATGGAATGTAAAAAAAAAAAGCACTTGAGTGTTTATTCTATTAACCTCAGGAAGAAGAATAAAGTAAATAGAATAAAACAAATGAAACGCGCACACATTATCACCATCATCATCATCATCATCATCATCATCATCATCATCATCATCATCATCATCATCATTTATTTCTTTTGACATGAACGTAAAGCTGTACTAACAATACACACATGTATGCACACACGCACGCACCACCACCACGCACGCACGCACCACACACACACACACACACACACACACACACACACACACACACACACACACACACACACACAACACACACACACACACACACACAACACAGAATGACAGACAAAACAGAGAGTGACAGACACGACACACAGACAGACAGGGACCCAAACAAACGCACAACAAAAGTTGAACGCAGCTAGAAAAGGGAGCGAGAGAGACGCAGAAAAGAGGGAACAGAATCGTAGCAATAATGTCAGTGACTAACAATACATCAGTCCACCTCCTCTTCCACTGAAATCCCCATCGACGTACTATTTCACGGCCTTAAAGACACTTCCTCGCTCTTTCCCCAATCGATGGAGATGTGAAGACTTAGTGAGCCAGGAATGGGATGTTGAGTAGATAGAATTGAGGGAATGAAGACAGTGAAGAAAAGCGACAGAAAACAACGGACAAAAAGACTACTGTAAAAGAGGGTTTTTTTTCTCTGTGTATTTTGGCTACTTGTATTCATCATGTTTGATTTTGGGACTGTAAGTCAAACAGTAGGTAGGCAATGCTCACAAGTTAGATTGCTATGTATAATGTACACTTCATATAATTATTCTTGTTGTTCGAACTGGAAAATTATTTGTCTTTCGAAAATTGCACAGGATGTGTAACCTTTTTATATTTTTTCTGCCATCCAGCTCCAGCCCCCCCCCCCCCGCCTTCCACACACACAGGCACACACACACACATACACACACGCACATGCACGCACGCACGCACGCACACACAGAGATTTTTTTCATATGAACACAATGACTAATTATATAGATTCAATCATCGACATAGTCTGCAACAATGATGGCATTGAAAACATTGTGAACTTTCTACAGTTCCCATTCTACCGTTAAAGGCTGCAGGATGTTTACATCTCACTTCAAACACGACACTCGGAAACATCCATCCTTCCTTCCTTCCTTCACGCCATTTTCTATTCTACATTCACTTTGAACAGAGTGCGTTTGTGAGCGCACACCAGCACAGGACTACGTAGTTGCGAATATCAATAATTCTCTATCTCCAGTACAAGAAAGTTATGCAGGTTACATAACACGAGATAAGTTTGTTGCACAGACAAAAATAAGAAAGTATATACACACAAAAATTCTCTTCCAGATCTGAGAATTATATAGGTAAAAAAGTTATTTCTCTTTTTTTAAGAAAAGGAACAGGCATTACAAACGACTTTTCACATCGGTACATGCATGATTGATACAACTGAGTTATATTTGTGTTCTCATGTCATAATAATGTCACAGATAGTCAATCAATAATATCAGGTATGAAAACTGAGATCAAACGAACATATACACACTAGCGCTGTCAGGACATACGTACACGCACGCATGTGCACACGCGCACACACCAACACACACACGAACACCAACACACACACAAAACACACACACACACACACGAACACGAACACGAACACACACACACACACACACACACACACACACACACACACACACACACACACACACACACACACACACACACACACTCACGCACGCACACAAACTATCGCACACTCAAACGCAAACGATAGTTACAGAACGATAGAAGTTGAACACTTTCTCAGGATTTAAAAGGATTTTCACAGGCTAGAGGAAGTAAATGCAGCTACCGAAGAGAGAGAGAGAGAGAGAGAGAGAGAGAGAGAGAGAGAGAGAGAGAGAGAGAGAGAGAGAGAGAGAGAGAGAGAGAGAGAGAGAGAGAGAGAGAGAGAGAGAGAGAGAGAGAGAGAGAGAGAGAGAGAGAGAGAGAGAGAGAGAGAGAGAGAGAGAGAGAGAAATGAACTGCAGAGTATAGTACCAACTTGGCTCTATTGAAAACTCAGTCACAGTAAGAAAAGAAGCTAAAAGCTTTTGTCCTTTTTCTGTTGTTCTGAAAAGTTTCAAAGCTAGGTTAAAGTAGGTTTAGACAAGGAGAGAGAGAGAGACTGCAAATCTCCTATTGTGACAATTTTCTCCCGGATTGTCAGGCTATGCTCAACGGTAGAGAATCTATAATCCAAGTTACTGTCAGATTCTTGATGGAGTGTGTGTGTGTGTGTGTGTGTGTGTGTGTGTGTGTGTGTGTGTGTGTGTGTGTGTGTGTGTGTGTGTGTGTGTGGTGTGTGTGTGTGTGTGTGTGTGTGTGTGAGTGTGTGTGTGTGTGTGAGTGTGTGTGTGTGAGTGTGTGTGTGTATGTGTATGTGTGTGTGCGTGTGTGTGTGGGGGGGGTAGGTGTATGTGTATGTGAGTGTGCTGTGTTGTGTTGTGTATGTGTGTGTATGTGTGTGTGCTTTGTGGGGGGGGGGGGGGGGGTAGGGGTATGTGTGTGAGTGTGTTGTGTTGTGTTGTGTGTATGTGTGGTGTGTGTGTGTGTTTGTGTGTGTGTGTGTGTGCGTGCGTGCGTGCGCATTGCGTTCGCGCGCGCGTGTATGTGTGTGTGTGTGTTTTGTCAAAAAAAAACTGTCTCGTTAAAACAGTGTGTGTGGTGGTGGGGGGATGGGGTTGTGACTGTTTTCACGTCTTAGTACAAGTGATATTACACTTGTAAAAATTGCATTTGTATGAAATACAGTAGGTGTACGTTTGCGTTCACATTCATGCTTTCATACGGGCAGATTTTGATATGTAACTGTACAATTTTTATAAATGTGTGTGTGCGCGATGCGTGCACGCGTACGCGTGTGCGTGTTCTTCTTCAGTTTAATGTGTGGTTGTGTGTGTGTGTGTGTGTGTGTGTGTGTGTGTGTGTGTGTGTGTGTGTGTGTGTGCGTGTGTGTGTGTGTGTGTGTGTGTGTGTGTGTGTGTGTGTGTGCGCGCGCCGCGCGCTCGACTGCATTCAAGCATATACTAGGCGGGTTTGTGAATGGCGTACTCGTGTGTGCGTGTGTTCGTGTATACGCGTTTGCATACGAGTAGTTGCTTGAGTGGCTTGGTGCATGCATTTGTTTCTCAGTTCGTTTGTGTCTATAAATAAAATGAATGCTGCTACACAAAACCTCCTTTCAGCAAAAGAAACGACAATCAAAGAGAAAGATGAAAAATGAACACAGAAGCTAATTAGCAAATATAAGTCTAAACAAATACACTACAGCAACAATAAACAAAAGCAAAAGAAGAACAGAAAAGGAATAAAATCAGAAATTGACAACAAAAATAACCTTTCAAGACAACTCCTCAAACCACCATACTTGATGAGATTTTCGTGTGTGTGTGTGTGTGTGTGTGTGTGTGTGTGTGTGTGTGTGTGTGTGTGTGTGTGTGTGTGTGTGTGTGTAAAGTGGTTTTCTGTGTTCTTCTGTTGTTGCAATTCAGTTCTGTTTCCAACACACACACGCACGCACGCACGCACGCACGCACGCAACGCACGCACGCACGCACGCAAGCAAGCAAGCACGTCCCCTGTATGTGCTTACAAATTTCTTTCCTGTTGAATTTCATTTAGTTTTTTTGGTGTTCTTTTCCTGCAGGGAAGTTAGATGCGATTGTAAAGTTAGAAACTGTGTCACAACCGTCGTAAAATTGAAACATACAAAACAAACAGAAAGCATTCGCTCTCACAGGCGCGCGCGCGCACACACACACACACACACACAACACACACCACACACACACACACACACACACACACACACACACACACACCACACACACACACACACACACACACACACACACACACACACACTGACATCTCAAATCCACCTCAGTTCATTTTTTCCCTCGTTAAATATCACTGAAGGTGAAAAGAAGTTAAACAGAATAGAAAAAAAAAGAAACTAACATACACACTAAAATCTTAGCCTTGAACTTGCGTTTTCATCATTTTCTTTCAACAAGAATTTCGTCATAACACTTGATGCTTTAAAAACCTTTATGCAGCTCTACCCACCCCCCCCCCCCTTCCGAAAAAAGGACGCAAATTGGCAAGCATTTCATAAACAAGTATATTTTGGGTGTGGCTTAAACATTTCAAAGTGGTGGGTTTGTTTTTTTTGTTTCGTTTGAGTTCTGATTGTCTTTTCCTCTGTTTGATTTTTTATCGTCATATTTCAGACTCGGAAAAATATTTCTTGTTAAACTAACAACATCGTGTTTGTTTGGGTTGGTTTTTTTTTCGCCTGATCCCTTCTGTCCTCCTTGTGTTTTCAATTTATGATTTCTAAGATCAGAAGCTAGCCTTTATCTTTGCTAATTTAATACCCACTCCTGACAAGCAGCTATCTCTGAAAATTGAACAGCGTTGCTTGGGCGTTTCTTATGGCTGTTGATTAAGATTAACGCCCGCCAACGGTTTTTCTCTGTACATCGTCTGATGTCCTCTCCTCCTTGTTGTGTGTTCAGCTTGTTTATTGCCTTCAAACTGAAAACACGACCTGCTGTCCTTTCTGATTGAATATCAATTCTCTCTCTCTCTCTCTGGATCTCTCTCTGTCTCTCCTCTGTCTCCTCCTCTGTCTCTGTCCTGTCTCTCTCTCTCTCTCTCTCCCCTCTTCATCTCTCTCTCTCTCTCTCTTTCTGATTGAATATCAGTCCTCTCTCTCTCTCCTCTCTCCTCTCGTCTCTCTCCGTTTCTCTCTCATCCTCTCTCTCTCGTCTCCTCCATCCAATCTCTTCCTCCTCCTCTCTCTCTCCTCTCTCTCTCTCTCTTCTCCGACTGTCATTTTCTATCCAGATACACTTCCATTCCATTAAACCCAGAAGGAAGAAATTGTTGAGTTTAAATGTCACTTGATTGAAGCGTGTGTTAAATGAGACACATGTCTTTAAATTTTGTTTAACTATCACCTGAATTGAAATATTTCATTTGGACTTGAAACGATTTTGAAAAAAATATTTAACAATACCCATCGCTGTCCTGATACTTGTTTTTCAAGTCCAGAGTTCAAGACATGACACTGCGGTCATGATTTACAAGAATCAATTGTTGGTTTGCTTGTTTTTTTTGGTTTAATCTCTTTCATGTTCAATGATATACTACATTATTTTCCCGTATGTTGATTCTCCTCCCTCCCCAAAACTCCATGTACTGTGGCCCTGAGGCCAATTGTACATGTTAAACACTTCAGAGTTCAGAGTTCCTCTCCCTTTTCCCCCTTGTCATCTCTTCTTCTTTATGTCATTTCTTTCATATCTTGCTTCATTCTTCTTCTCCTCCTTTTAATCCAATCTCCCTGCGTCCTTCCTTAAATTGATCCTGGTCGTCAAATTCACAATGTCAGCCGAACACTGCTACAAGCCTCCTACCCAACCCCATGCAGCCTCTCCATCTTCTCTCCACAATGCCTTTAATCAAAGCATCAACACTGCAAGCTCCACAGCCACAAAGTACACAGCGCACAGCTTCTACCCCAGCCAATCACATATCTGGACACAGATCAGCTCTTGACAAAGAAAGTATCCGGTTGGGTCCTTATCCATGGAGTTAATTTGCATTTTCGTTGTGAGGGAGATTTAATTTTTTTTGTTTAGAGGGTAGAAGAAGGATGAGGTGATAAATGAGGTGTGTGTGTGTGGGGGGGGGGGGGGGGGGGGGGGGGGGGGGTGTACACTTGACATGAAATTAGGTATGATAGATGAAGATGATAAGAGATATGATGATGAGGGGAGGAGGGGGGAAGGAGGAAGGAAGGGTGGTGGTGGTGGGGTTTTGGTTGTGGTGGTGGGGGTGATGATGATGATAGTGGATGAGATGATAAAAGATGATGAAAGATGTTCTGATGACGGTGGTGTGGTGGAAAGAAGGGGGAGGGAGAGAGGGGGAGGAGAAAGGGGAAAGGAAAAGGGGGAAGGGGAAAAAGGGGGGAAAAGGGGAGAGAGAGAGAGAGGAGAGAGAGAAGAGAGAGAGAAGAGAGAGAGAAGAGAGAGAGAGAGAGAGAGAGAGAGAGAGAGAGAGAGGAGGGTTGAAGGGGGGAAAACCCGACAAATAGAAAAAATGATTTCTCCCCCGTGACAATCCCCCCCTTTAAAAGGACTCCACATAAATAGAGGGGGAAAAAAATGATTAAAATTTTTTCACAGCTTGCGAGAATAACATTTTTTAGGCACATGGAAAAGAATACATAAAAAAGGGGTTCCCCCCCCCTTTCCCTCTGTCCTCGACTTCGAAGACGCACAAGGGCCCGAACAAAAAAAAAAAAAATCCACTGTGTCTTGGTAACCGTGGAGAGCCCGCTCCTCTTAAATTAAGAAAATTGGATACGGAAATATTCTGTCACCCATGCCACTGAACATAGCTGAAATAATTTTCCACGCATGGGTTTACAAAGTGTATGATCTTATGCATCTTCTGTGCAAAGGGCCAAGCATTTAGCCGTTTTAGAAGGGCTTGCAGGAGTGGTTTTTGATATTTCCCCTGCTTAACTTGGTTTTTTCCGAATACCCCCCACGCACCCCGCAAGCACCCCAGCACGCACAGCAAAACCCGCACGCACGCACCCCACGCACGCACGACGCACACACACACCCCAACCACCCCTCTTCCCCCCTCTTCTTCCTTCTCTTCCTCTCCCCCCTCTTTCCCCCTTTTCCCTCCCCCCCTCTCCCTTCCATCTCCTTATTCTTTTTCTCTCTCTCTCTCTCCTCTCTTAATAGAGGTGGAAAAAAATGTTTTTGAATTGTTAACTCGTTATGTTTTCTTGTTTCTACTTGCTTTTTTGCGTGTTTTTGTTTTTTTTTTTTTTTGTTTTTTTACAAAATTTCATCAAATTGTTGTTTTT
>JASPKP010003350.1:0-10000 GCA_030674155.1 Stramonita haemastoma
AAGTACCTTGGAGTATTTTCACAGAAGATGGACGTCTCAACAGAGAGATCGAGGCAAGAATTCAAAAGGCCAAGAGCGTCAGCTACCAACTTGCTCCACTATTAAGACACCCCAATATCCCCATTGAGACTAAATCCAAACTCATTGAGTCGATATTTAGACCAACCTTGACCTACCAGAGCCAGACGTGGACCCTTACCAAAAGCATGGAAAGAAAGATCACCACCTGCGAGATGCGATGTTTAAGGAGAGCCGTCAACAAAACCAGACGTGACCATATCAAGAACACCAAAATCAGAGAAATAGATGGAACAATACCAATTCTCCACTACCATCCAGCAGCAGAGAATCAGATGGTTTGGACACCTGACACGCATGGCACCTCATCAGCTTGCCAGTAAAGCCAACAATATAAGGATGTCTGGGTACAAGGCAAGGGAAGACCAAGGAAGACCTGGATCGAGGGTGTAAAAGAAACACTGAAGGCCCACAACATCCCACCCACACAGGCCTTCAAACCTGCTGCTGACAGAAAGCTCTTTCTCCCCTTGACGCCCTAGGTGGTACAAGAGGACTGATAAAGTAAAGTAAGTAAGTAAAGAAAGCCAGATGTTTTTGGACAGGTGAGACCCATCCACCTTGAATGCTAGTTAACCTAAGGGAAGAAAACCCTCACCTCAGACTTCCTTCTTGCAGCCACATCTTAGAAAAGGCTTTGCAAATAAACCATAAGAACAACATCCTATGTCACTGACGTCAGCATTGTTCTGGCAACTCTTGTGACAGCACTGGTGACAAGCTAAATGGCTCCTGCCTTTCCCCTGTTCCACATTTATGACATGGACAATGGGCATGCTGTAGGCAACAGCCTGTCTATCATGTCCCCCCTGCACTTTCCCTGAACCACAAATGTGACGTGGACAATGGGCATGCTGTGGGCAACAGCTTGTCTGCTTGTTATCCTGGCTCTCTGACCAACATACAGAATGGTGACATCACAGCTCTCTGAACAACACATACTATGATGACATCACTGTTTTCTGACCAACACATACTAGGATGACATCACTCCTTTCTGAATAACATACACTATGATGACATCATTGCTCTCTGACCAACACACACTATGATGACATCATTGCTATCTGACCCACACACACTATAATGACATCATTGCTGTCTGACCAACACACGCTATGATGACATCACTGCTGTCTGACCATCACATGCTATGATGACATCACTGCTCTCTGGTATACACACGCTATGATGACGTCAAAGGTCTCTGCCCAACACACACTATGATGACATCACTGCTCTCTGACCAACACATGCTATGATGACGTCACTGTTCTCTGACCGACACATGCTATAATAACATTACAGTTCTCTGACTAACACACACTATGATTACATCACTAATCTTTGACCAACACACACTATAATGATATCACTGTTCTCTGAAAAACACACACTATGATGACATTAAGAAAACCCTTCAACCAACATACTTATGCTTTGAAATCACAGCTTTCTAACACACACTTTGATGACATCACTGCTCTCTGCTCAACACACACTTTGATGACATCACTGCTCTCTGCTCAACACACACTATGATGACATCAAGGCTCTCTCACCAACACACACTGGGAGACATTAGACTTCTGTCTGCTTGAACTGTGTGTAAGGATTTCTCTTCAGTTATTGACAGCAGTTGTTGGCTGCCTGCTACAGGGTGGTTTCTATGAAAGTGAAGGCTGACTGGATCCTTTTCATCTGTGGCTGAGTCAATAAATAGTGAGTCATCAAGGAGCCATTTCGTTTTATTATGTGCTGGATAATTTTAAAGTAATCATCCATCAATTATTTTTACTCATATAGCAGAACTGAGTAGCTAGCTGCTCACACAAAGGTGTTGCATTTCTACAGTCATGAGACTTTAACTGTTTGATAGTGTTATCTTGGGTCTGTAATATACGTGTATTCAGGCTAAAATGAAATTTTGAGGTAATCATGAGGAATGACATTGGTAATCTTTTGAATGATGTGGGTTAATGAGAAGGCTGAGAGATATTAGGGTAGACAACTGGTTTGTATTTATGGTTACTGTAATTTGGAAAGAGGTGGTGCCCTTGTTCTATAAATCTTAGTTTTAAATTTAAACAGGGAGCTATTTTTGAGGAGATGATTGACACTGTAGAAGCATTGCTGCATGTGCCAATAATTACAGTTTTTCATGCTCGAAGTAATTCTTAATCAGTTTCAATGGTCAAAGTCATTCTGAATCAGTTACAGTGTAAAGAAGGATATTCTTGTTGGAGAACAGTATGGATTCTTGCAAAGTCAGAAGAACCAGGGAGTAGATCTCCAACCTGTGCACCCACAGCAAGATCAAGTTCTACATCAGAGGGAAGCCTCCAACGTTTTACTAACTCCAGGAAGGTATTTGACAGGATCTGGTAGGAAGCAATGTAGGTCACAGTGGACACATCTAACATCAAGCAGAAGCAAATCAAAACCATTCAGCTAATTCACACCAGGACAGTCAGTGCTGCACTAAAAACAGTGGTGCTGGAAAATTGCTCCATTCAACAGATGCAGTTTGTCAGGGTTCCCTGTTATCTGCCAAAATTGTCAAAATGTTCATGAAACGAATCATGACTGACATTTTAGGAAACAATGTCAGCACAGGTAGGGTCAGAGGGAACAAATCAGGGACCTTAGTTTTGTGGATAATCTGAATGGCCTGGTAAGCAGTTGACAAAGACTGGTCAAGGTTGTCACAGAACTGGACGACACATCACAAGGTATTACGTGAGACCCAGCACTGAGGACACCATTCTGATTGTCAACCACCACTGTTATTTCTGCCGACATGTATGGCCACAGGCAACAGCTAGAACATGATACACAGCTCACTTACCTGGGACCCATAACCAGCAGGACTCAAATTGGAAATCGTGTTAAGGGCACTGGCTTCACGGAAACCTATAAGATGGGGTTTGGGTGGGAAGTCTGTGAGGGGGGTTAGAGCATAGTCATAAAACATACGATATGAGGTTCTCCTTTGCACTCCTAAATTCCATTGTATATCATTCATCAGTATTTTTTTAAGCTGATGTAGCAATAGAAATCTAAGCCCTAGCAGGTGGTGATGAAGTAGATAGTAAGGTAAGATACATGGACATAATTATATAACCAGGGAATCATTGCACCCCACCATCAGTGTGTAAGTCCACATGAAGATCTGCACAATGTAGAGAAAACTCTTACACATGAGATATATGTGTGTGTGTGTGTGTGTGTGTGTGTGTGTGTGTGTGTGTGGTGTGTGTGTGTGTGGTGTGTGTGTGTGTGTGTGTGTGTGTGTGCCTGTGTATCTGTGTCTATGTGTGTCTGTGTGTGTCTGTGTATGTCTGTGTGTCTGTGTGTGTCTGTGTCTGTATGTGTCTGTATGTGTCTGTGTGTATTTATCTTTTTTTTGGTTCTTTTATTTCGAGGATAATTGAATATGCAATGATGTACTTTTTACACTGATTTACTTTTTATATCCAGTCCCTGTGTGTGTAGAGGAGATGGGCGCCATCCTCAACATGCTGGCCCCTAGAGAAACTGAGGTCTCTGATACCTCGCTCTCCTACACCTTTATGGGACACCTTTACCTTTACCTTAACCTTGTGTGTATGCAGTTTTGTAAATTTTATCATCCATTCCCACCTGCTCACCATTGCCCACTCTTCTGAAAAGTGGAACAGCCAAGGCCTACATTAAAATGGTGATATCAGCTAAACGCCAAGGCCTACATTAAAATGGTGATGTAAGCTAAGTGCTGAGGCCTACATTAAAATGGTGATGTAAGCTATGTGCCAAGGCCTATGTGATGTAAGCTAAGTGCCTACATTAAAATGATGATGTAAGCTATGTGCCAAGACCAACATTGAAATGGTGATGTAAGCTATGTGCCAAGGCCTACATTAAAATGGTGATATCAGCTAAACGCCAAGGCCTACATTGAAATGGTGATGTAAGCTATGATGATGTAAACTACATGCCAAGGCCTACATTAAAATGGTGAAGTAAGCTACATGCCAAGGCCTACATTAAAATGGTGATGTAAGCTATGTGCCAAGGCCTATATTAAAATGGTGAGGTAAGCTACGCGCCAAGGCCTACATTAAAATGGTGATGTAAGCTAATCACCAAGGCCTACATTAAAATGGTGATGTAAGCTTATCACCAAGGCCTACATTGAAATGGTGATGTAAGCTTATCACCAAGGCCCTGTATCCTGATATTGTTATGTTTTAAGTCGTTATGTTGAGATTGTCTTCAGCCAGAACAAGCTCTTAGCATAACAACTTCCATTCAAGAATTGTCGTTGTAGGTTTGCAGAAGGGTGAACTGGCCTACATGTGAGTGGTGATGGATGCAGAACATCAAAGACAGGACAAGCCTTGACATGGTTGTGTATCAGGAAGACAGACCAGTCTAAAGGAAAAATTGTCGATCAACACGCCCCTCTGTCTCCCCACAACCATCTTGGTGAAGGGACTGATTGATTGATGTCTAGAACAACATTTACCAGGTGGGGCCCACACGTCACCATGTCACATGTGGCATGCTGGGTATATTCTTCTCGTCCATCCCAATGGCCGTAGCTAATCCACTCGCCCCGTAAAAAATGGGGACCTATGCACAAGTCTTGTGGAGGCATAACTTCAGAATGGATGTGAGTTTTTGAGCTAAAGCTCCCTCAAATGTACACCTCATTGTAGACTGGAAGCCATACTTTCAGTTGCTGTCAGATCTTAAATGTAACTCTCCCATTACCTGGGTTATTCTGCTCTACTTATCCCACACGACAACGCTTCCTTGATGTCAGTCAGGTATGAGATCAATACTGTTCCTCTGACTGCTCCTGGGCTTAAATTTATGGCCCCCCCCCCCCCCCCCTCTCTCTCTCTCTCTCCTCTCTCTCTCTCTCTCTCTCTCTGACAGACATCAGCAGCACTTCAAGGGGGTTTTTGGAGTTGGAGATCAAATTACTCCTGATGAAGAACTTATTGAGTTTAATACTGTAAATGGGGAACATGATGTTGATCCAGATGATAATTTATTGAATAGGAAAATAACTGAACAAGAAATACAACACTCTATAGATCATCTGAAACATAATAAAGCAGCAGGTCCAGATGGCATTATACCCGAAATTTTTAAAAATTCTAAAGAAAAAATTGTTCCTTTTTTATTCCATCTTTTCAATGCTGTATTTGCATCAGGCCAGTACCCTGAGGCATGGACCGAATCAATCATTCACCCTTGCATAAAAAAGGCAGTATACACAAACCAGACAACTACAGGGTATTTCACTTTTGAATATATGCGGCAAGTTATACAGCTATATCATCAACAGGAGACTGTCTAAATGGGTAGAAAATAAAAATTTATTACGGGAAATTCAAGCTGGTTTTAGAACAGACCATTCTACAATAGACCATATTTTTACGTTGTTCTGTATGATTCAGAAACATTTACTACTGAGGAAAAAGTTATATGTAGCTTTTATTGACTTTCGTAAGGCTTTCGATTTTATTTCACATAGTAAACTCTGGCCCATACTACACAAATCTGGAATAAGAGGTAAGATACTACTGACCATTATGAGTATGTATAAAACCGTGAAAGCCCGGGTTAGATGTAGAGGTAGGTTTCTGATGCTTTCTTCTGTCAGAAGGGTTTGAAGCAAGGTGAAATTACAAGTCCTCTACTTTTTTCTGTATTCATAAATGAACTTGCTAGTTGCGTTATAGAAAACGGGCGCCATGGCATACAACTGAATCCAGGCATGACTGAATTGTTTATTATGCTTTTTGCAGATAATATTGTACTTCTGTCAGACACTGTCATTGGCTTACAAACTCAGCTTAATACTCTTGCTACTAAGGCACTTGAATTAGATTTACAGGTCAATCTGGAAAAATCTAATATAGTTATTTTTAGAAATGGTGGTTACATTTCTCGGCATGAAACATGGACATACAATGGTTGTAAAATTGAAATTGTGAATTGTTATAAATATTTGGGTCTGGTTTTCAGCACCAGGCTATCCTTTTCAAAAGCTGTTGGTGAGATGTCAGTTAAAGCAAGGAAAGGGGTCATTGACATTTTTAGAACCCTCTGGAAACTAGGTGATTTTTCAGTTGATATTTGTCTTAGATTATTTGATTCACAGATAAGACCTATTCTTTTGTATGGTTCTGAAATCTGGGGCATGACTTACTTTTCTATATCGAGAAAGTACACACGTTTGCCTTAAAAAAGCTGTTAAACGTCAGCCCCAGAACACCAAATGATATGGTTTATGGTGAAACTGGGCGATACCCCCTCTATATATTTTCTTTTATGTCATGCATAAAATATTGGCTACGTCTTACAAGAATGAATCAGGCCAGACTCCCTCGTCAGTCCTATATTATGCTTCTAACATTATGTGATCAAGGGCGGATGTGCTGGGCATCACATGTGCGCAACACATTGTATAAATTTGGATTTGGGTTTGTTTGGGAAAACCAAGGTGTGCAAAATATAAGGGGATTCTTATCTACATTCAAGCAGAGATTGATTGATTGTCACAGTCAAAATTGGCACGCGCGCATATTCAAGAAAGCAGTAGGTTTGCATTTTATCAGAATTTTAAATCCTCTATATCACTGGAATCGTATTTCACCGTTATCACTAACAAACACATCAGAGATGTGCTCATCCGATTTAGAATCGGTGCAACTGAAATACGTACACATAAAATGCGATATGCCACTTTCAATCCGGGTGATCTTAAATGCCCCCTATGCAATTCTTGTCTTGAAGATGAAGTACACACTTTATTTTACTGTAAATCTCTGAATGATTTGCTACAAAAATACATCCCATCTCGTTATAGGCAATACCCTTCAGAAAAAACATTGAAACTTATGATGCAAGATGACAAAAGCCTTCATGACTTAGGACGATTCATATATCATTCCAACAAAAGGCGTTCTGCTTTAGAATGATGGCTGTAGCAAAATGATTAACGTATTTCTCAAGTTGTTTCAGTGTCTTATGCTACTCTGTGTACAATTTGTGCCCTAATTATCAATTCTCTAATCAATTTTTGTTATTCATTCATTTATTTATTTAGTTACTAAATTTATGTTTAGTCTAAAATGTTGCAAACATTCTAATCAGATGTATGCTAATACCACAAGTGAATGTTATAATCGTTGTGCTTGGAAGTGTTTTCAGGTGCATTCTTGGAAAGGGTTGAGAACGAAATTAATGTGTGGGGGGAGGGGGGGGGGGGATAGCGAGTGTGTGAATTTGTAATGGGTCCGGTGGCCTTCTACAATAAAATCGTTCAGAGTTCAGAGTTCAGAGTTCTCTCTCTCTCTCTCTTTCTCTGTTTGTCTGTCTGTCTGTCTGTCTGTCTGTCTGTCTGTCTGTCTGTCTGTCTGTGTCTCTGTCAGGGGACGGATAGCCTAGTGGTCAGAACATTGCACTGGCAATTTGACGACCGGTTCGATTCCAGTCGAGGAAATTTTTCTCCTGGAGTTAACATCAGTGCTGACTCCACTCTCCCCAAAAGTCCTTCGGATGAGACTTTAAACCGAGGCCCCGTGTGCAAACGCGCGCAGAACATCTTGCGCACACGTTAAATCCTGTTCCACTTTTCGTAAGAGTAGGCCATCGTGTGCCGGTGGGAACAGATGACATTTACAAAACTGCATACACACGGGCACTGGATGTGAAAAAGCACAAGAGTGCTTATTCCATTATCATTGATATAAAAGAACAAATCAAATCAAATTAAATCAAATCAAATCAAATCTGTCTGTCTGTAAATAAGTCTTCAATTTTAATGTCTTTCCACTTTAAGTGATACCAGACGACCCTAAAACAGGAGTGTGTGTGTGTGTGTGTGTGTGTGTGTGTGTGTGTGTGTGTGTGTGTGTGTGTGTGTGTGTGTGTGTGTGTGTGTGTGTGATATCTTCAGTTTAACGTCTATTCGCATTAAAATTTAGTGATTTTAGACCAAAAAGAGAGAGAGAGAAAGAGAGAGAGAGAGAGAGAGAGAGAGAGAGAGAGAGAGAGAGAGAGAGAGAGAGAGAGAGAGAGAGAGAGAGAGAGAGAGAGAGAGAGAGAGAAGGCAAGGCAAGGCAAGGCAAGGCAAGGCAAAGTATTTTATTCGAGGATAATAGATAAGCACTTGTGTGCTTTTTTACATCCAGTCCCCGCCCTTTTCAGGGATGCATCAAGTTGAAAAGATACTAAACAATAAAGCTTTACGCAAACCAAACAACACACAAGGATAAGGACACTATATATGATAAGGTAATAAAAATGCACTCGATCAGAAGACAAAAATCAGAAGTCACAATAAAAGATTTTGATTATGAAAGAATAGAAAAGTGTTAATAGGTAAAGAGCAAACAAGAGAACAAGATGAAATAAACAACTGAAAACATCAATCCACCACCATCTGTCAAAAGTTATACATGTGATATAAATCATACATTTGGATAAAAGGGGAAAATTTTATAAAAAAAACTAATATCCTTATTGGAGGGGGGGAGATACTGCCAATAAAAATATAAAATAAAATCAACAATTATAATGATCCAAACACCAAAAGTAAGGAACCATACCAAGTATCAAACAACAGGCAAGAATTAACACAGAGATACAATATTAAGGTAATGTTACAAAGTCACTGATTCAGAAACGAAAATGAGAAGTAAGAATCAATGATGATTTTGAGTTGAATAAAGAAAGCAAGAAAAACAAAGAACAAACAAAAACAAAACAAAACAAAGAAAAGGCGCAATAATTAAGAGTAAACATGAAAATATGATGAGGTTAAATGACTGAAAACATCAATCCACCACCATCTAACATCAAATAAGCCCCATAAAACATAAGATTTTGATAAAGGGGAGAAAGAACAACAACAACAGGTAAGGAATACGACAGAGATACAATATTAAGGTAGTGTTATAAAAAGGCACTCATTCAGAAACAAAATATGGAGTAAGAATCAATGATTATTTTGATTTGGATAATAAAACAAAAACAAAACAAACAAAAAACAAATAAACAAACAAAAACAAAACAAAGCAACAACAACAACAAAAAAAGGCGCAATGATTAAAGAGCAAACATGAGAATATGATGAGGTTGAATGACTGAAAACATCAATCCACCACCATCTATCATCAAAATAGTCCCATACAACATAAGTTTTGATAAAAGGGGGGAAAGAACAACAACAACAACAAACCCAACTCACACACACATCTGATCCAGAGAGAGAGAGAGAGAGAGAGAGAGAGAGAGAGAGAGAGAGAGAGAGAGAGAGAGAGAGAGAGAGAGAGAGAGAGAGAGAGAGAGAGAGAGAGAGAGAGAGAGAGAGAGAGAGAGAGAGAGAGAGAAATCTGACAAGAAGGAGAAAACAAAAAACTGAAAAATGTCATTTAACAGTGCTGAATAAAAACTAACCCTAGCATACTACAAAAACTGAATTATTGGATTTCTTTTAACGCTAATACAATGTCCAACAGTAACGATGGTTCAGCCCAAATCTGATCCAGTGACAAACTAGGTACAGCAGGTAAAAATGCTTTTAAATGTCCACAATCAAAAATGACATGACTATTTGTAATCTTCTCACCACAAATACAGTTTACATCTTTAACACATTTTGTCCTGAAAGAGTTTAGTTTAAATCTGTAGCCTGCATAAGGGATGACACATTAATTCTCCAATTATACCAATTGTTGTTTGGCTATTTCCCTAGTCATGGCAAAGGCCAGATGAAAAAAAAGCAATGTGAATACTTACTCTATTACCCTTCATTCATTCATTCATTCGTTCGTTCGTTCGTTCGTTCGTTTCGTCTCGTTCTCTCTCTCTCTCTCTCTCTCTCCTCTCTCTCTCTCTCATCTCTCTCTCCCTCTCTCTC
>JASPKP010003350.1:15000-20111 GCA_030674155.1 Stramonita haemastoma
TTCGGTGCCTTGGGTCACCCCCAAAATAGCACAATTCTGGAAAGCAAGGGACCAGGCCCGCCCAGGCACAAGAGTGCTGCAGGAGCCTGAGCCCACTTACATTAGCTATTACTGTCGTCAGTAGTGGGCTTAAGAGGTGGGTTCCTGTGTATGTCAACTAAGAACAGGCACCCGTACCCCTTAATACCACACTAGTGACCCAGCAACAGCGCAGGACCCTTCTTTGCTGGTGGCCCCCACAGCTGTCTTACTTTATTGGGCTCCCTGTGTGTGTTCTTCTGATCCTGATGATGCGACAAAACTAATGTGGGGTGTGGCTGTGGCGGAGAGATTAAAATGAGCGGTGTGGGAACAGCAGGACAAGAACGTCAAAGAAGGTGAAGTAGCAAAAAATAAAAAAATAAAAATAAAATAAAGAGCCCTCACTCCATTCCACATTGTAAACAAGGCATTCCCAGTCTCTCTTATAACAAATGTTCGGTTTTTCTTTGACTGGTTCTACCTTTGTCTGTACTGGTGGTTGTTTTTTGGTGCTGACAAAGACTTGAGTACTGACCAGGCACAAGTAGCCTACAGTGACAGAGAGTCTGTTGAGGCAAAACTTAGTCCTGGCATCCAGTGTTGGTATGGGGGTGGTTGGGTCATGGCCTGTGTTTTTGTCCTCATCTCCAGCTGCTTGGGTGTGGAGTGTACTTGTCTAGTCCATGTATAATCTAGTTTGTATGCTTATATGATGCCACTTCTCTGTGTGTGTTACTCTGTGGGTAGACTGTTCTCTGAAAGTCCGCAGGCTTGTGTGGGTAAGCATTGGGATCATTGAAAAATAAATTTGCTAGCCTACCTTGATTTTGTCTCTTCAGCCGTGAGTTTCTATACACCGTAAACTACCTCAGTTACTGGGTACTTATTATTATTATTATAATTTATAATTTTATATATATATATATATATATATATAATATATATATATATATATATATATATATATATAAAATGCAGTCATAAAGATATGCAGTCCATGTGACCACATACTGCGGCAAAGTTTCATCTGCCAGACCATGGCGGAGAATCTTCAGGCACATGACCAGGTGTGAGGAGGCACCTTACCTCTGTGGAGATGGTGCTGTTCTCTGAAGTCGCCCATGCCCCAAGGAAGCATCCCCCACCACGGGACTTTGTCCACATGTTCCATTTGCTGAGGCCAGTTCTTTCCTGGCCTCGCCTGTGGTTCCTGTGGATATGGCTCAGATTGGGGCCGGTCTAAAATCTCATCTTTCAGGGGCTGCCTCTTTTAGGGCTTGTGTTTTGGAGTTAGTTCTGCTTCAGGGGAACCTTTTAGGGTCTGGTTCTCTTTCTTCTAGCAGAGAGGGTTCAGATGGGAATGTTCTCGAATCTCTGGTTTGAAGAATCACCTTCATGAAACTGACACCTGTCTGATGTGGGAATGTTTCAACAACAACAAACAAAACAAAACAACAACAAACAAACACCCCCCCCCCCCCCCCCCCACGACCCCTCCTTTGGATGATAATGATGCTCTCAACCTCACCCCCTTGCCCCTGTTTTCATGAAAAAGTGAATGACTTCTAATTTTTCGTCTTCCTGCACTGACATTTTTTCCCCTTTTGAAGACCAAAAGTCCATGTACTCTTAATAGCACCCTGTTTTATATACCATTATTATTATTATTATTATTATTATTATTATTATTATTTTATTATTATTATTATTATTATTAAATGAGCATAAGCAGCAGATAAGCGACAGTAAAGAATTCTTAGGCTAACTTACAGTCGTTGTTGCGTACATAGAGTACAGCCCAGTCTAAGGGAGATAACCTAAATTATTATCACTGCAATGAGAAAGCAGACATGGTGTATGTCCTTTGTCATGACATTTCGGAACTAAAATTAGTGTTGAGGTCTTATGACAAAAAATAAAGGAGAAGATTATTTGAATTCAAGATCTTATGTTATGCTCTTTAGTGTTTGTCTGATCAATTCTATGATTATGATGATGATGATGATGATGATTGATGTTAACAGCAGCATCATCGTCATCGTCATAATCATCATCATCATCAGCATCAGCAGCAGGAGCAGCAGTGGCAGCAACAACAACGACGATGACGACGACAATGAAGATGATGATAATGAAGGTGGTGATGATGATGATGATGATGATGATGACAATGATGACAACAATAATACAAGTAATACTAATGAGAAATAATAACAACAATGAATACGATGACGATGACGACGACGTCGACGACAACAACAACGACGGCGACGAAAACAACAACAAATCCGAAGTTGACGACAACAACAACGACGACGACGACGACGACGACGAATCAGGAAACCACAGGACCAATTATTCTACCCAAGACTACACTCTACCTTTAGCTTCTTGGTCAACTGGAGTGCTAGTCAGAACATTTTTGGCTGAATTTCACAGATTTTTTTAAGTATGAAAAAAAAAATGCACTGTGTATTCATTTTTGGGATTAAGAACATAGAGCAGTACCAGATAATGATGAGAAAGATAGAAATGAACATCAAATGGGGACTGATTGCGCCTGTAAAGTGTTGACCCCGAACATTTATTATATTGCAGTTGGGAAGCCAGTAGACAACACAAGACTCAGCACAGTGTTTGCTGAAAGAGAAACAAATCAAACCTGCCATGTTTGTGCAAAGCAACGTGAGTTTTGAACCAGAGGCTAGTATTTCACGAAAAAGGGTTTTTGTTTATTTGTTTGTTTGTTTTAAATATCTGTGGATGGTTTTAGTACGTGCGCTATGAACCCGAAAGTGATATAGAGAAACAAAAGTAGAAGTGACAAAAATTACAATTAGTGTGTAGCCTATCAGGGGAGCATATCCGCTTTCGTTTTCTCTCCTGGGTCCTTTCTCAAATGGTGTCAAAATAGCTGCTCCGATTACAGATATTCTGTTTAATGATACTCCTATCAGTGCTTCCTGATTTAGGCTAGGCCTAGTGATTGCGATCGGTGGCTGCGGTTGTTTGTGTCCTGCCTTTCTTGTCATTGCAGCGTGTGTAACTGAAATGAGTGACGATGTCAAACTTTGCTGACAGTTTCTGGGTAAGACCACGTTATGTTGTTGGGGAAATAACTTGATGTTTGGTAATTTGACTCCTTTTCAGAGGGGAGGGGGGAGGGGGTGATACTTCGAGTAGAGATTTCGTAGTTTATGTTGATCAACAATTCAGTTTGTATTTTCAAACTTTGTTTTGCGTGATGTTTTAAAACGTTTCTCTAAATACAAAAAAAATGTTAGTTCTTGTAGTATAGCCGGTTCATGACTCTATACAAAATGTTCTTCATTGAGATAAGTTTCCAGAGTTTGACAAATCTAGTAGAGAAATATTGCTGGTGATGTCTTATCCAGGACAGTGAGTTACTACAAGTACCACTAGCGACACTCCTACTAACAAACTGTATATGTTAGGCTACTTGTTTGTTGTGGTAAAAAGGGGTCACACACACACACACACACACACACACACACACACACACACACACACACACACACACACACCACACACACAACACACACAAAGTCACACACACACACACTTACACACACTTACACTCACACACACACACACACACACACACACACACACACACACACCACACACACACACACACACACACACAACCCCCCCAAAAGTCCTTGGATGAGACTATAAAGCGAGGCCCCGTGTGCGAATGCATGCAGAACATCTTGTGCTCACGTTAAATCCTGCTCCGCTTTTTGTAAGAGTAGGCCATCATGTGCCGGTGGGAACAAGATTTACAAACTGCATACACACGGGGACTGGATGTAAAAAAGCACATGAATGCTTATTCCATTATCCTCGATATATAATAAAAAAAATAACACACACACACACACACACACACACACACACACGCTCACACACACGCTCACACACACACACACACACACACACGCTCTCACTCACTCACTCACACAGTCACACAGTCACACACACACACACACACACACACACACACACCACACACACACACACACACACACACACACAACACACGAGATGTTCACACATATGTATGAACACATGCATGGACACACATACAGACACACATACACACTATCTCTCTAATTCTCTCTAAATCTCTCTATTTATCTCTTTCCTTTAAATCATAGGTTGAACTTTTGTTGTTGTTCTTGATGGTTTTCTTATGACCCCCCCCCCTCCTGTTTTTGTTATTTGTTTTGTCTTAATAGTCCCTAATCAGGGCAAGGGCAGGACGAAAGAAAGTTTGTGAATGTTAATTGTTATAATCTGTAACCTTTGAAAAATAAAGATGATTCATTTTCTCTCTCTGTCTGAGTCTGTCTGTCTGTCTGTTCTGTCTGTCTGTCTGTCTGTCTGTCTGTCTTCTGTCTGTCTGTCTGTCTGTCTGTCTGTCTGTCTGTCTGTCTGTCTGTCTGTCTGTCTTCTCTCTCTCTCTCTCTCTCCTCTCTCTCTCTTCTCTCTCTCTCTCTCTCTCTCTCTCTCTCTTTCATCAAGTCATTCTTTTCTCTCTCTCTCTCTCCTCTCTCTCTCTCTCTCTCTTCTCTCTCTCTCTCTCTCTCTCTCTCTCTCCTCTCTCTCTCTCTCTCTCTCTCTCTCTCCTCTCTCTCTCTCTCATCAAGTCATTCTTTTTCTCTCTCTCTCTCAATGTTGCATATATATATATAAAGTATTTTTTCTGGTGAATATCCTCTAAGTTTCTTTCTAAAGGCTGATGTGCACCTGGATACTCAATGCAAAGTTGGTTGTTCCAGTTTGATAATGGATGAATACATTAGTTGTATTGTGTATTGTATTACGTATTGCATCACAACCACTTATTGCATCATACACCACTTTTAGTCATGGTAATTTTCATTTTGCCTGGAATTTGGCTGCTCTGCACAGGAAGAGCATTTCCACCCATTATTAATCAGTTTTCATCGTCCTGTCTGTCATCTGTGTTCTTATTTCCCTGATGATAAGGTTAGGCATGATAAGGAAGTTTATTTTTTATCTTAATCTTGGATCTGACAGACACTATAGCTGGGTAGTTAAGA
>JASPKP010003351.1:0-2500 GCA_030674155.1 Stramonita haemastoma
TTGTCAAATAAGCAAGCCACTTGATGTGTCTATGCGTCATGTCCTGTGGATGGCTACAGCTATGTGCCTGGTGTTCTCATTGAGGTCCTGCCTCTTCTAGGTTGGCGAGCTAGCTGCCAGACAGAAACGTTTTCACTCACACATTGTTATTCTTGGTTTAGAGCTTTGCTGTGGATCCAAGTTTGGCATCATAAGTGAGGATTGAACCAGAGACTGCGTTGTTCAGTGTGGATCTTATGCCTATGACTCTGCTTGGGTGATCTCTATGAGGAAAGCTAGCTGACCGCTACAGCCTTCACTTTGTACAGGATCTTGTGCCTGTGACTATGCGTGGGTGATCTCTACGAGGAGAGCTAGCTGACCGCTACAGCCTTCACTTTGTTCAGGATCTTGTGCCTATGACTCTGCTTGGGTGATCTGTATGAGGAGAGCTAGCTGACCGCTACAGCCTTCACTTTGTTCAGGATCTTGTGCCTATGACTCTGCTTGGGTGATCTGTATGAGGAGAGCTAGCTGACCGCTGCAGACTTCACTTTGTACACTTAGTTCCAACTGCTTTGTCCATCGTCTTATCCTTAGCAAAGAGGCTCTGTCAGCATTGAAATTGTGTAGTTTACCTACGCGACTATCCATTGACTGGGATTTTCAATTTTTAATGCGTACGTGTGTTGTATCACACCGTGGCTGTTGTCGCACAGTGGACACGCTTGACAGATGTGAGAACTCCTCCTGCAGTCTGCAGACGTCCTGTGGAAAAACCCACCCTCTGCTTTCCTTCACCAGAGGAGCTGTCAGTGCACAGGCTGCACATCACAAGACGAACGATCCCAAATCTGACAATTCCTAGTGTGTCTATGAACGCGCAAATTGGAAAATGAACAGATTTTCTCAAGAAAGTTAGAAGTACTCCTGTCACGTTGGCAGTGTCGACTGACTTTTCATTTGCTTAATATCTATGTGTTGCCCTTGTTTTCGGCCCTTTCTTCAGATGCATTGATATGAAACGATATGCTAAGCGGTTAAAATATTTCCAATTACGTTTTGCATTGGGTTTGCACAGTCGAAATCCCTAATCCAGATAGCGACAACAAAACTTTAAGGACACCACATACACTCTACTTACATGTATTCTATGCTGCCTGGGCTACACTGCCTACCACTGTTGTCACAGCAGCTGTTAAAGATGGCTGGCTGTAGAGTTATTTCTGGAGCTGCCTCTCTTTTCTGTTCAGGATGCGTGGTCATCAGCAGGCAGCATTTAGTCAGGGCGTCAGGATCTGGAGATCGGTCTCCAATCCTGTAGTCCATGCAGACAACTGACAGCAAATCGTGACATTGTCCCATACTGACTTTGTGTCCCTGTTCCCCTCTCAGTACCAACCAGCTGGTCTGTTCATTGTGGGGATGCAGTGCATTGACACTGTTGGTGAACTTTGCCCTGCTTTCATCAAGGCGTTCTTGCAGTATGCCACATGTTTTAGCCTTTCCCACAATCCAAGCCTCTCAACGTTGCCAAATGCTTTCTCCTTCTACTACGGTGTAGATGATACCCGCAGGATCTCCATGCATCAGGACCAGTGGTCTCTCTCTCTCACACATAAACAAACAAACAAACAAACAAACACACACCACACACACACACACACACACACACACACACACGTGGGTGCGAAGAAACACACTCCTGTACAAACACAGACACATACACACACGTGCACGGGCATGCCCCCTTCACACACACTCACACACACACACACACACACACACGCACGCACGCACGCACGCACACACACATATATATTATATATACATTATATATATGTATATAATATATACATGATTTAAATGCAAAGGCAGATAGAAGGTCAGACAGACACAGACAGCCAGAAAGATAATCTGTTCACCTCCTCCTCACGCCACCACAAAGATAACCAAAATCGATACCATCGACCAACGGTACTAACCACTACACCAAACAAAACCAGTCTGAAAAACCTTCCCCACACCCCAAACATACACATCGATATCCGTGACTGAGGCCACTAAAGCCCTAATCTGACCAGATCTGTCAGTGAATTAACGCCCCCCGATCTGTCCTCTGAGCAAACAGTCAGAGTACCCGCAGGGTGCCCTTCATCCCCATTGTCACGATCGAAGACGTTTCAATGCCTTTGATGGTAGTACTACAGCCCCTGCTTCTTCCTCCCTGCTCCCTCTCGTCCCCTCCCCTCCCCCTCTGCTCTCCAAGCCCAGCCCTCACACTCCTAACAGAAGATCTTCGTTTGGGGATCGCAAGGAAGGGTACGCCCAGTACCTAGATTATCAACGCGGTCGTAGGTGTGTTTGTTTGAGTGTCCCTACATGTGAAAAGACAGAACTTGTGTGCGTACATGTGCGCCTGTATATTCCGACTTCTACACATTGCACATACATACTCCCAGTACGCAAAGACCTACGCACAGCCAGATATACAGACAGACAGAAACACCCTCCTTACAAA
>JASPKP010003351.1:10000-12500 GCA_030674155.1 Stramonita haemastoma
ACTAAAGCTAACTCTTTGTCCTGCTACTCCTGTGCTAGGGACAAACAGAAGTTAAGGACACACAAAAAAAATGCGTCACTGTGAATTACGGAAGAGGGAAAAATGACGCCAGTGCCTTCTCTGCACCCGACACCCAGGGAATGCCCCGGTACAGGCACACTGACACACAAATGCCGCCTCACAGAGGACAGGTTCTTATGGTGAGAAAATCGCGTGCCCATTGTTCTTCCACATTTTCAATTAGGTTTCTTTTGTATTTCCCCTCTTTTTGTTGAGTTTATCTTAATGCGATTCCTCCCCAACTAAGCCAGCACAATCAGCCTGAGGAAGATTACATTTCTTCACTGGAGAGCAGGGAGGGATTCGTGGCGTAAGCAGGAGACGGCTGAAGTCAGCGTGTTACGAATGCGTCATGCAAAGTCGTTGGGTGTCGAGTAAAGTCCACATGGTAGGAAGGGCTGTTTTCACCGCTAATCAGATCAGACTACAGCACAATTAAACCACACGCTCTTAAAAACCCGGGCGTGTTGGAAAGGGCTGAATATATTCGGGAGAAATGTAGCACTAGGATTTTATTTTTTATTGAACATTCAGAAGTAAACCTAGTTTACATCCTCGAAGTCGGAATACGGTTCAGTTTATGGGGGTGAAAACGGTCCCTTACGCAAATTCTCACCATTGGAGAACATCACAGCTCCAGCTGAGGAATGAAAAACACCAAACCAAACAACCTAGTCTGCAAGCAGCGGAGTATCTGTAATCACAGCAGATTTCATTCGCGAAATAATGTATGCATTTAAGAAGAGGAAGAGTTAATGGCCCCAGCAGCAGTATTTGGACAGGTTATAAAACCAATCGATTCACAAAGATCCCCTCCTTTTATTTTTCCTTTCTAGTTACCTTCAATGTCCGTACTGCGTAGTCCCTGTGACCAGTTTTTAATGTCAATAGTTGTTTTCTTTTACTTGAAGGTCAAAACTTCACTTTTCTACAATGAATAAGTATGAATCAGAGTATGACTGCCTGTGTGGCCATGAGCCATTTGAAACAGCCACACCCCCACCAGGGAGCACGTGCTGTCTGACAATTGCTAGGCGTGACGTAGAGACTGAGGTCATGCTCTGGTTCTCCCTCAGGGCCTTTAAACAGGAGAGTGATCAGCAACAACAAGGCGCAAATGGCTTTGGTTAATTTTCTCCTTTTATTCAATCTTCTTCTGTAGTTTAGAAACAACCAGACATCCAGGAAGCGACAAGTTAAATAGCATTAAGTTCAGATGCCCCAGACCCTTTGTTATGCAAAACATGTGTTCTGCGGTAGTCTGGGCACTCTTAATCTCCTCTTTGTGGCATAAAACGGAGGTCTTGTTGAAACCTGAACTGAACGCACCGGTGGTCTAGAGGTAACGCACCCACCTAGAAAGCCCAAAGTGGACATTCGATCCCTGTTTTAACCCGGACCTCCGCCAGACCTTGAGTTCTGGCCTGGGTACTAGTTTTTCGAATGAGACGATAAGCCAGGGTCTCGTCTGCAGCACGCATTCGGTGCACGTCCCAAACCCCACACCAACCAGAGAATTGCTCTTTGCACAGCTGTAGAAATGAACCTCTCTCTGAAGGAAACAACACATAGAGACAGGAAAAATAAGTAAACAGAATTGGTGGTGTTCCTCTTGTGGCGATAATTCTCCTCCAGGGAGACCGGCCCGTCATTTCCGCAGAGGAATCCCCCAGAAGTGAAAGTGGTGTATGGTACAAACGCAATACAATAAACTTTTTTACAGCCTCACGTTCTGACTTGATGGCAATAATTTTTTCTGATTCTGATTCTGAAAAAAAATCGTTTATTTGTTTCTGACACCAAGTCTGTGGAAGAAAACATTCCCATACGTAAAACCAGAACAACACTACAGAAAACACTGGCATTGGTAAGGGAACCATCCGAAGGGAAACCCCCGCCATTTTCACACATTCAACCACGGCATCAACACAAAAACACAACAATACCAAATAAACAAGACAATAATGAATAATGTAAAAAAATAAAAAAGCCACCGTGCAATACCTTTTAGGAAATAAAACTACAAAATCCGATGAAAAAAAAGCAAGCAAAGTCTACAGCTTGACCTGACAACTTTCCGTCTTCGACAATTTTAAAGGGATAGGAAAACTAACATTTCACATTTTGTCAGAACTGAACTGAGCCGTTACTCAACACTGCACAATTAAAACAGGCACAGAAAAAAACCAAATGCTAAAAGAAAGTGAAGGTGAGGCCGGAGAGGAGAAGGGGATTGTTGGGGCAGATTTGATTTCGATCTTGGACATTCCGTTTCATTCCCACTGCTCTGCATGCTGGAGAAACTGCTGAGGATAATTAGAGGGTTTTTATTCCCCTTCCCTTTTCTTTCTTTCTTTCTCTGTCGGTCTGTCTCTAGCTCTGTGTTCTGTCCGTCTGTCTGCTTCTCTCTCTCTCTCTCTCTCTCTCTCCTCTCTCTCTC
>JASPKP010003351.1:17500-20109 GCA_030674155.1 Stramonita haemastoma
GAGCTTCATCCACTTTACGGATGCGAGTTTGAGAGTGTTACTCAAATTGTCTGACCAACATTGCAGGTGTCTGTCTGTATCTCTCGGCCCGGTTGACACCAGGATATATCATGATATTAAGCGTAGAGTACAAGCCTGTCAAGAAGTCTTAAAGCACATTGAATTCCATAGCACTGTCATTACGTCATCCATTACCACTGATCATCATGCAATAAACCAACTTTCTCTGATTCTGTGGCAGAAGTTGCTCCGATCTCCAGGTGGCTTATTAAAGAAGAATATGCCAGCTGTGGCCGGGGGTAAAAGTAACGGAAATCCATTAGTTTGCGCGGATGTCATGGTCTGAGAGCTGAGCCCAGAAGCAATCATACACAGCCACTTTACAAGATCAGGCCCCAGGCCACAAAACGACTATGTGTTAAATAAAAAGATCATATTGCACACATGCAAGCACACGCACCCACCCACTTACGCAAGCATCACACACACACATACACACACGCACGTACACACACACACACACACACACACACACACACACACACACACACACACACACAAACCACAACACACACACACGCACACAACACACACACTCACAAAATGCACACACACACACAGAGCACACACACACATATACACACACGCACGCCAACATACACGCGCACATGCATCAGGAAAAAATGCTGTTATCACAATCCTACGCAGACATCAATAGCCAGCAAGGTTCTTATGCTACTCACAAAGGAACAAGAGAAGCGAGATTTCAAGAACTTGAACAGAAGATAAATGAATATCTAAAACAGTTTATATAGACTGTGAAAGAGAAGCATCTGAAAAAGAAAATGGAGAATTAATTCAGACGGCGGAAAATACCTAGGAAGGGACACTGCGCTGACCATAATGATCTAGTACAATGACACGTTGGATTGTGGCATAAAAGCTAAAGGGATAGATCAGATTGAAATCAGAAAAAGACCGAGCGCTTGTGAAGAGACTCGTGACAGCAAGATGGAGACAAATCATCTGCGAAATTGTTGCAAGAAAACTGACTGCACTCTTCTTCTTCTCTTTTTTAAATTTTTGTTTAGAAATGTAGCAAGTAGAAAGAGTGCATAATTATGTGGCACCGAAATTGCTCATTTAAAGGAACAGAAAAAAAATAAGCCAGGTGCCATACTTTTGAGTCTTCTGGCACCTCAATGAAATACAACTTAGGCATATATCCTGCTAGCGCTGAATTGCAGTAATAGAGTCTGGACAGAACTGCATCTCAAACATGATGTTTTGTCCCATCTTGGAAAAACGATGACAAAATAAGCTCAATAAGTAGCTTTCGATAACACTTTGATGGATCATGGCAATCCGACACCAAAATGACACGACACTTACGAAGGCATGTACAAAGGGTGCGTGCATTTGCTGAAGGAGCTATGCCAGACCAATTCAGCAAAATAGCAAGTGGGAGGGAGTGTTGTCGGGTTTGGAAGCTTCCTACACTACTACAAAGTCTCTCACAGCGATCCTACGCCTTCCGTAAAAAATCTTGACTGAAGGAACGAAGTATAGTGAACCTTTCAAGATCATACAAATTAGAGAAAATAATGACATATAGATTGCAAACTACATCAACATTGCATTTCCATTCAAACTGATTTCGGAAACTGAGTGAGAGAGAGAGAGACAGAGACAGAGACAGAGACAGAGAGAGAGAGATCCCTACTAATAGTAGTAGTTTCATTTTATTAATAGTTCCTGATGTTACCTTAATTCTTATGCAAACAATAACCATTTTCACTAGTGATCGAAATCAATCACTTGATTAAGCGATCAATCCATCAATTGCTCAGACAAAAGAATAAATGGCGATAAGCAAGCACAAGACATGCTGTTAAAAGGAGGTAAATCATAAAACTTGAGGAAGGAGGGACAGAGAGAGAGAGAGAGAGAGAGAGAGAGAGAGAGAGAGAGAGAGAGAGAGACAGACAGACAGACAGACAGACAGACAGACAGACAGACAGACAGACAGACAAGAGGCAGAGACACGGCGACAGAGAGAGATAGAGAGAGCGAAAGAGAGAGAGGGGGTGGGAGGAAGGCAAGGGCAGACAAATAGAGAAAAAGAAAAACAAAGGCAAGGCAAGGTAAATTCTTTTATTCGAGGATAATGAATAAGCACTCGTGTGCTTTTTTACATCTAGTCCCCGCCTTTATCAGGATAACATCAAGAGAGAAGAGAGAGAGAGAGAGAGAGAGAGAGAGAGAGAGAGAGAGAGAAGAGAGAGAGAGAGAGAGAGAGAGAGAGACAGACAGACAGACAGACAGACAGACAGACAGACAGACAGACAGTTAGACCGAGACAAAGAGAGATACAGATAGCTAGATAAATAGAGAGAGAGAGAGAGAGAGAAAGAGAGAGAGAGAGAAGAGAGAGAGAGAGAGAGAGAGAGAGAGAGAGAGAGAGAGAGAGAGAGAGAGAGAGAGAGAGAGAAGAAGTGGTTGTGGTGATGTTTAATCAAACACTGCATTCAATCTTGGGTTTAAGAGGCAGACTAATTAACAGACAGACAACAGACAGACAAACAAGACAGACAAGACAGACAGACAGA
>JASPKP010003352.1:0-20105 GCA_030674155.1 Stramonita haemastoma
GTGGGACGGGGACTGGAATGGACCTAGTTAGGGGCCCAAAAAAAGGGATAAAACAAAAGAATGCCCCCAAAAGGTTGCCCCTCACTGGAAAAACCGGGGGGGAGCTGATACTAGAGAGAGGAGAGGGGGAAAAAGGGGAAAATGGAAGAAGAAGGAGAGAAAAAGGGACGGAAAAGGCGAGAGAGAGAGAGAGAGGAAAATGCCCAAACACCACCCCGTGACCCCCAGGCCAGAGAAAGAAGCTTCGGGGTGAAGTGCCTGAGGCCAGCCCAGGAACGTGTGAAAGAAGAAAAACCCTTTTCTGAACTGGGGTTTTTGAAGAGTCCCTTCTGAGGCCCTGGCCTGCCCCCTTTTACCTGGTAGGGTGGACGGGCAACACTGGGCCCTCAAGGTAAAGGAAAAAGGAAAAAGGGTTTGCCCCCATTTTCCCTAGGCGGTCGAAAGGGGACGGGGAAACAAAAACCTCACCCTTTTGGGGGGGCCAGCCCCAAAACCAAGGCGACCCCCATCTCCCCCCCCCTCGTGCTTTAAAACCTTCCCCGGGACCCAAAAGAGGGTGGGGTCCCCTTTTAAGAGCTGGGGGGGTAAACCCGGGCCTCGGGCCCATTCCCCCAAAATCTCTCCCGTCCCGGCCCAAGCCCCACACCCCCGGGATCTTCCTTCAGGCAGACGTGCTAGACCCCGTGGGGGGGTACTGTTTTTAATTAATGCTTGCGTGGAAAATCACTGAACGAGTGAAATGATTTCCATGATGCAGGTTCCCGGTTTAAGGGGGTGAATTTTCCCCTAGGAAAACCCCAACGGCTACGTTTTCGAGACCAAGGGGGGCCCCCTTTTAAAAGGGAAAGGACTTTAGGCCAGGTCGGGGATGGAGAGGGAGGGGCTCCCCCCCCAGCGACAGGGCCCCCAAAGGGACAAACCTTTAAACGGCATTGTTTGAATAGGGGGATTATTTCGGGTGTTGCCAGTAAAAAGAGTTTTGGTATGAATTGTGATGCGGGTAAAGTGAAAAAAGGGGGGGGTTAAAAGCTGTGTCCCCTAAAAAATTGACAGGGAACCACATGTCGCCTGCAAAATTGAAACCAACTCTTTTTCAACAATGTTTCCCCAATTCTCGTTTACTTTCGTCAACAGTTTCTTCATTTTTAACAAGAAACTGGGTTTCTGCTTCCCCGTAAAAAGAAACTTGCCCCCCAAAGGGCCCTAATAAAAATAAAGAAATCAAGGAAACATTTTAAACCCCAAAATTAAATAAACTACAACAATTATTATGTACCCCTATTTAAAACCCCACAACAAAGCGTTTCTAAATAAACAACACTCCCCGGTAGGTATCCCGGGGGGCCTGTCAATAAAAAAAGCGGCCCCCCAAACCCCTTCGGAAAATTTCGTGTTGGGAAATTTCCCCCTCTTTTTAAACCCTCTCTTTGTTTCTGCCTTTTTTTCCGTTTTTTCCCTGTCACCTTTTTTCCCCAAATTTTTTTCCGTTTTGGGTCCATTCTTCTACCCCCCCCCCCCCCCCCCCCCCCCCCCCCCCCCAACCCCCCCCCCCCCCCCCCCCCCCCCCCCCCCTTTTGAAAAGCCCATAAAATAAAAATTCCTTCCCCACGCTGGTGTTTAGATACGCGGCCTAAACTTGTCGGGGCGTTTAAACCGGAATCAAACCTCATATGAAAAGGCAACAATAGTTGCTGTTTAAAAGAAGAAAAAGGGAAACACGAGCAAGTTCGCACCGGGTGTTTTTTGGAAAACTATTTCGTTTTTCGCTGTGAAACCCTTAAAAAACAAAAAATCGTGGACTTTTGGAACCCTAAAAAAAGAGAAAACGGTTTTCTGGGGAAAAGGAAAAATAGAAAAACAACAAGTTTCCCTTTATAAAAACATTTTTGTTTCCCGTAAATCATGAAGTGATTTTTCCCCTTTTCCCCTCGGTGTCCAAAAATGTTTTTTTTGAGACAAAAAACAATGTGCCCCGAGCCCAAAAAATAAACTTTGCCCTGTAGTGGTTTTTAACGGAGGGGTGGGGTGATTTAAAAAAGGGGAAAATTTAAATTACCAGAGGAAAAAAGTCTCTCCCTCCCTCTCCCCCTTCTCTCTCTCCTCCCCCCCTTTTCGCCTTTTCCCTCTCCCCCCTCTCTCTCCTCTCCCTCTCTCCCCTTTTCTCCCCTTTTTCTCCCCCTCCCCTCCCCTCCTCTCCCCCTCTCTCTGCGTGTATCTATCAAATCAAATAATCTATCATCAAACAATCAAAACCCCATCTATCAATCTATCAATCTATTATCTATCTACCCAAACTATCAATCGTCCGGGTCTTTTGTCTGTCGGGCGCCTGTTTCTAGCTGTTTTTTTTTGTCTGCCCTGTCTGCCCGGTCTGTCTGTCTTTTCCTTTTTAAAAAAACCAAATCTATCAAAACTGTCTGTTTGCCCTGTCTGCCTCCCTTTAATTCGTTATTTACTTGTCTTTTTAAAAACTTTCCCCTGTCTTTTTTTTTTTTGGGAATACCCCATATGCGCACAAAGTAGTCTGTTGTTGCCTGTCTGCCCTGTCTCTGTCTGTCTGTCTGTCTGTCTGTCTGTCTGCCCTTTTCTCTCTCTCTCTCTCTTCCTCCCCTCTCCCCTCATCCCCCCTCTCTCCCCCTTTTCCTCCTCTCCCCCTCTCTCTTCCCCCTTTTTGCCCGGTCTTTCTGGTCTGCTGCTGTCTGCCCTTCTGCTGTCTGTCTGTCTCTTCTCTTTCCCCCTCCCCCTCTTCCCCCTTTCTCTCCTTCCCCTCTCTCTCCCCTCTCTCCTCTCTCCTCTTTCTCCCTCCCCCTCTTCACTCTCTCTTTTTCCCCCCGGTCTTTTCTTTTCTTTTTCTTCTTCTTTTTTCTTCTTTTTCCCTTCTTCTTCTCTCCCCTCCCCTCCCCTCCTCCTTCTTTCCCCCTCTCTCCCCCCTCTCTCCCCCCCTCTCCTCCCCTCTTCCCCCTCTCCCTCCCCCTCCCCCCTCTCCCCCTGTGCATGTGCTGGTGTTGGGGTGCGCGCCGCGCGGCGCGTGTGTGTGTGTGTGTGTGTGTGTGTGGTGTGTGTAAAAAGCAAATTGTTCTTTAAAAAAGGGGTCTTGGAAAAAAAAAATGTTAGCGGGCGCACACACACACACACTCGAACGCACCCCCATGCCCCGCGCACACACACACACGAAATGCTTGCAGGGTTCCCCCGCATGAAACGAAATTCAAAACACACAAAACCCCCAAACAACCCCGAAACCCCACACACACACACACACACACACACACACACCCCCAAAACCACCAACCCCAAAAGCGACTGGAAATTTTCTTTTCAAAAGCACTAGGGGCGATGGGGTTTAGAGTACAAAAAGGTTTCAGGGTCAGGGGGAGAGTGAGGCCCCCGGGCCCAAGGGACATTTTGGAAAAGGGGCAACGAAGTTTTTTGGTGTTTGTTCTGATTTTTGGGTTGGGAAAAGTTGAGAAGGCAATGAGGGACGCATCTTTTAAAGAAGATAGGCAGCAAAATTTACTGTGTCTAAAAAGTGGCTGCGGAAGGGAAAAGGCGAAAAAATCTTTCTTTTTCTTCTCAGACAGCAACAAATTTGGTTGTGGGTTATAATGGAGCCAAAAATTTGCGTCATCACGCGCAATTAAAAAACCTGACAATTAAAACCCCCAAAGAGAAACCAACTTCGGTATGAGAGAATTGTTTTTCTTTTAAGTTTTTTTTTAAAAAAAAAAACCCAGCAAAAAAAATGGACCACCTTTATTTCGATCGTCGGGTGCGGGCCCCCTTTTTTTTTTTGTCACAAAAACCCCTGGGGGGGTGGCCCCGGGACGCCCCAAAAACGGGTGGGGGGGAGGAAAAAGTTTCCCCCAGCAATGGGGACAGGGGTTTTTTTCCCCCGGTTTCCTTTTTTTGATTTTCAAAAAGGAAAACCCGGGGAAAACCAAAACTTCCCCCTTTTTTACAGGAATGCGATAAAAAATTTTTTGGGGGGTTTTTTTTTTTTCTAAAAAGGGAATTTTCAATTTTTTAAGGTTATAAAATAAAATTTTGGGGGGTTGGGGGAAAAAAAAAGGGGAAAAAAAATATTTGCACCCCCTCAAATTCTGTTCCTTTTTTTGAAAGGGGGTTTTGGGCCAAAATTGGGGGTTTCCCTTTTGGGAAAAAAAAATGACAATTATTTTTCCCCAAAAATGAAAAGCACTTGGGGGCTGGATGAAAAAAAACCCCCAATGAAAACTTAAATTTCCTTTTTCCTCGATATAAAAGAAATTTTTTTTTTTTTTTTTTAAAAATTTTGGTGACCCCCTTTTTAAAACTAAAGGGGAAAAGGGTTTTTGGAAGTGATTTTAAGTCGGTTTCCCTTTTTTTTTTTGGGGGGGCCAGGGAAAAACCCAAAATGCCCCGCTCTGAAGAGCTGTTTGCGAAAAATTTCCCTTTACTTATTTGGTTATGAGCGAAAGCTTGGGGGCTCTGCTTAATTTAAACCTCATTCCCTTCCCCAATTCAGTCCATCATTTTTGTTGTTGATTTTTTCCCCTTTGTTTTTAAAACCCCTTTATAGTAATAAAAGGGGTTTTGAAAAGTACAACAAAACAAACTTTTTAAACACAATGTCAGGAGGGTTTTTTCCCAAAAACTTTGGGGTCTCCCTAACAGAAAAAAAGGATGCAGATAAGGGAAAAACCCTCAGGGGGAAATTTTGGGGGACCCCCCCGATTTTTTTTTAAAATTTAAAATTTTTTTTTTTTAAAAAAAAGGGGTTTTCCCTCAAGGTTGCTTTTTTGTTTTTCCCCTTTTTTAGAAAAAAAACACACAAAACACACCCCAACACACACAACCCCACCCCAGCACGCACGCACCACGCACGCACGACGCAGCACGCACGCACGCACCCCCCATACAAAAAAAACATTTTAAAAATATAATATATATCACAGAGTTGGGGGGGAAAAAGGGGACTTTTCCCCAAAATTTTTAAAAAAAATTTTAAAAACACCGGGGGGGCGGGGTGAAAAAAAAAAAAAAAAACACAAGAGGCTTTTTTCCCGGGGTTTTTTCGTAAAAAGAATAAAAAATAAAAAAATAAAAAAAAAACATAAAATTTTAAAAAAATTTTAAATTTTAAAAAAATTTAAAAAATTTAAAAAAAAAAAAAAAAAACCCTTGGTGCCTGACCCTTTAAACTTTTTCCCGGGGTATAAAACCCAACGGTGTAAAAATGATGTTTAAATTGTTAACCCTTGTCGAAAAACAGCGGGGTTTGTTTTTTTTTTTTTCCCCCGTTATTTGTAAAAACCGTTTTTATTTCATAAGGGGAAAAGTCACACCTCCCAGGGATGGTGTTTTTCGAGCATTTTTGGTTTTCAGTTGCCCATTTTTTTGAATTTTGGGAGGTCATGCAGATTTTTGTAATCCAAAATAGAACAGAGCCCTTTTTTGTTTTTTTAAACCTAGGAAAACTTGCTGGCGGCAGTTGCCCCGCACGCCCAAAAACGCCCTGATAATATATGACCCGTGTGGGGCCAAAAGCCTGAAACCCCTTGTAGGTTTTGGGAGATCGATAAATTTTTGCATTTGTGTGCCCCTTGAGACTTTTTTTTGCGTGGGGTATTTGTGTGTGTTGCCCTGTGTGTTTTGTGTGGGTGGTGTGTGTGTGTGGTGTGTGGGTGTGTGTGTTTGGGGGTGTTGTGTTTTGGTGGTGTTTTGTGTGGGGGTTGTGTGTGGGGTGTTTTGATTGGTGTGTGTGTGTGTTGTTGGTGTGTTGGGGGGTTGTGTGTGTGTTTATATGTGTTGTTTTGTGTGTGTGTTGTGTTTTTTGTGGTGTGTGTGTGGTGTGTGTGTGTGAGGTGTGTTTTGGTTGGTGAAATTTGTGTGTATTTGTGTTTTGTCGGGTGTGTGTGTTGTGGTGTGTGTTTTTGGGGTGTTTTTGGTTGTGTTGTGTGGTGTGTGTGTGTGTGTGTTTTGGTGTTGGGTGTTTGTAGTGTGTGTGTGTGTGGTGTTTTGGTTGTGGGGGTGTGTGTGTTGTTGGGGTGTGTGTGGTGTAGTTTTGTGTGTGTTGTGTGGGGGTGGGGGGGGGTGTGTGTTTTGTGTGGGTGTGTGTGTGTGGGGTCAGTCAAGTAAAGGGTAAAGTAAAGTCAAAATGATCTTTTTTTGGGGGAAAAAAGTTTAAAGTTTTAACAAACTTTTTTTCTTTCCCGCCCTCCCCCTGTTTTGGAAAAAGTGGGTGTTTTGTGTGTGTGTGGTGTGTGTGTGGGTGGGTGTGTGTTTTGTTGGTGTGTTTGTGTGTGTGGGGGTGTGTGTGTGTGTTCTTTTTTTCTAAAGTATTTTCCCTCTTTTATTTTCGATTATAAGGGAAATAAGCACTCGTGTGTTTTTCTTTTCTTTTCTGTTCTTTTTTAATTTTTTTTATTATCTTACCCCAAGGCCCCAGGCGTATGCATTTCGTCAATTTTTTCTCCGTTCTCACTGGCACACAATGGCATTTTCTTCGAAAAGCGGAAAGGGTTTTAACGGGGTGCGAAAGATGTTTTGGTGTGTTTTAACACGGGGAAAACCCCCCGGGCTTTTTATTGGGCTCATTCCCCAAGGACCTTTTTTTTTTTTTTTGGGGGGGGGGGGGCGGGGGGTTTAAGTCGGCACTTGGGTTTAGTCGGCACTGATGTTAAAATCCGAGGGGTGTGTGTTTGTGTGTGTGTGTGTGTGTGTGTTGTGTGTGTGTTTTTTGGTTTTTGTGTGTGTGGGGTGTGTGGGGTTGGTGTTGGGTGTGTGGTGTGGAAAGGTGTTTTTTTTGGGGGGGGGGGTTTTTGTGTTTAAAAAAAAAAATTGTTGTTTTTTTTGTTTTTTTTTTTTTCCCGTTGTTGGGGGTTTTTTTGGGGGTAAAGGTGGTGTGTGGTTTTTTTGTGTGTGTGTTTTGTGTGTGTGTGTGTGTGTTTTGTGTGGGTGTGTGTGTGTGTTGTGTGGGAAGTATGCCTGTTAGCGTTTTTCTGCATAGATGTTTTTAGGGGGCTTTGGGGTTTTTTTTTTTTTTTTTAACCCAAATAAAAACATCCCGGGAGAGTATCATAAGACAGTAAATGACATCTTTCTTTGTGCCTTCTCGAAAGTATCGGTAGGTAAATAGGCTATAGGTCACTGCTTTAATTATGAACTGTAGCCTACAAAACAGGTTTTTTGTTTTTTGAAGTCACCCACTGAAAAAAATTTCGTAGCGTGCCCCGTTTAAAATTTTTCCCCTGTTGTAAGTACATAGGGATGTGGTAAGCAAAAAATGTAATCTAATTTTAAAAAGTCTTCTTCTGTTGGCAAAAGGTTTCTTTTTTTTAATTTCATTTTTTTTTTAGTTGTTTTTTAAAATTTTTTTTTAATTCCTTAAAGTTTTTAAAATCTTTTTCTTTTCTTCTTTTTCTTCTTTCTTCTTTTTCTTCTTTTCTTTCCTTTTTTTTTCTTCCTATTCTTCTTTTTTCTTCATTATCATCTTAAACTTCCCTTTTTTTTCCTCCTCATCCCCCTCTTCTTTTTCTTTAACTTCTTCTTTTTTCTACTTTTTCCCAGGTTGTGTGAAACGTCAAATGATATTTTTAATCAAAAAATGATGGGAAAAAAGAAATAAGGGTTTTTAAAAGCAAGGGAGGTGAAATTTCCCTTGTTCCGTGGGGGGCAGAAAAGGTCGCGGGGGTCTTTTTCCTTCGTGTGTTACAAAAGATCTGCCTTTGCTGTCTTTCCCTTTGCAGCTTCTGGGCCTAGCAAGTCTTTGAAAAAGGTTTGAGTTAAATTAAAAAAAAAAATGGTTTTTCCAAATTTAAAAATATGCCTGATCACACACACACACACACACCACAACACACACCCCACCACACCACACACACACACACCCCACACACTCTCTCTCTCTCTTCCCCTCTCTTCCCCTCTCTCTCTTTGGGTTTTGGGAAAAATCGAAGGGACCTAAGGGGATTTTTCACTTAAAAACATTGAATTTGAATGGATAAAACCCCCCACCACACACACATAGTGACATACCCCAAGAAATACCCTGTATAAGTATACATCAACATGCCCCTGGGCCCAAAACCCAATTTAAAGAATTTTTAACATCATTACACTATCCAGAGTTCACCCTTTGGATTTTTAAATCCCAATTTAAGCCCGTCTGAAGTGGGGCTATGGAAACCCTTAGGCATGTTATCTTCCCAAAGATAATTTATATAATTTTAATTTTTTTTTTGTTTTTTTCACAAAGGTACCTGTTTTAAATGTTTTCTCAATCATCAAGAAAATTTATTTTAAATCAAAAAGGGGCTGGGGCCTTTTTGGGTTTTTGCTGGGTTTTTTCCCTTTTGGCCCTTTTGAATTATATTTTCATTTGGGGGAAACGTCTTTTCCCGTATACCCCTACGTATTTTATTTCCCCTTGGGAGTAAAAAAATGAATTTTTAAGAGCCCGACAGAAGGATAACCAAAAAAACTTTCAACTGATATGTTGTTGTTTTTGTTGGTTTAATGGGCCCAAAAAAGGTAGTCAAAAAAGTTTTTTCTTTGTTGTATACATGTAAATTATTCAGTTTGTTTTTTAAACCCTATAAAAAAACATAATTTTTCTATATATAAATATTTAAATTTTTTTTTGGTTTAAAAAAAAAAAATTAAAATTAGAGCTTTGGTTAAGGGGGCATTTTTTTACCTTTACCTTAAGTGAACTAAAAGGTTTTAAAACCCAAACAACCCCCCCCCCCCCCACCCCCCCCCCCCCCCTCCCCCCAGTCTTTTTAAAAATTGATTTAGCAGGGATAATTTTTAAAAAAAAATGGTTTTTAAGGCTTACTTGAGTAAAAAGGTCGTAACCCCCTTGCTGGGGATAGGGGAGGGAAAGGCTGAGACTAAAGGTTTGGATTGTCAGATTGTTGTTTTAATAAATTTTTTTTATTTTTTATTCTTTTATTTTAAACAAAAAAAAGGTAATGGAATAAGCATTTTAAGAAAGGGGTTGGGTGTGTTGTGTGTTTTGTGTGTGTGTGTTGGGGGTGTGGTGTTTGGTTGTGTGTGTTTTTGTGAGGGTTTCAGCACATGTGAAAAGGGAAATTTTTAATTTTTTTTTCTTGTTAAAAAGAATAAATGCCCCCCCTGGGGAACCCATTGGGATGGTTTTTTTTTAGAATGGGCAAAAAAAATTGTAGATAGTCTTTATTTTTATCATCATCATCATCATCATCTCTTTATCCCTCAAACATCATCATCATAAACAACATTTTATTATTAATTTTTGTTATTATTATTATTAATTTTTAAATTAAAAATTATTATTATTTTTTTATTTATTAAATTAAATTTTCCCTCATCAACATCATCAAATCATCATCATTATTTATTATTAAAAAATTATTTTTAAATTTTTATTATTTTGTTTTTTGGTTGTTGTTGTTTTTTTTTGTTTTTGTTTTTTTTGTTAAGCTGTAGTTGTTATCATCACTGTTAAACACATTTTTCATTACCCAACTGTGTTACCCCCGTAACCCGAAGGGGGGCTTCAATCAGCATTTACAATGAAAAAATTTTAGTAACTATTTACGTACTTTCTAGCTGAAACAGCCCCCCAAATGTTATTTTCACTATGAAAGTGTGTTGGAGGCCAGAGCTAGGAAAAAACCGAGGGTCTACAAAACCCACACAGTGGGTACACAGAGAAAATTTTCCCGCATGAGGAAGCCCGCCCAAGGCGCCCAACTACAGAGGGATGCTGGCCTTGGCATCAAGGCTGTGTTGGTGGGGAAGGACTCTTCCCGGTTTGGGGCACCCCACGCCCCTTTTGGGGGCCAGCATTTAAAATTTTTTCACAAAGGGGCGGAAAAACGTTGGGGCAGTAAAATTGGGGGGAGAGAGGGGTGGGGGAGGGGGAGAGGGGGGGGGAGGGAGGGAAAAGGGGGAGAGGGAGGGTAAGGGGGGGGGGAGGGGAGGGGAGGGGAGGGAGGGAGGAAAGAGAGAGGGGGGGGAGGAGAGGGGAGGGGGGGAGGGAGGGGAGGGGGAAGGGAGGAGAGGGGAAAGGGGGGGAGGGGGGGGGAGAGGAGGTTTTTGGGGGGGGGGGGGGGGAGGGGGGGGGAGGGGGATTGGAGAGGAGAGAGTGGGTGAAAAAAAGAACAAAAAAACCTTTTTTAAAAAAACAAATTCAAAAATTTGAGGATAATGAAAAAGTACCATTTGGCTTTTTAAAATCCCCCTTCCCCCCCCCCCCCCCCCCCGCCCCCTTTTTCCGGGGGTAACCTTTAAAAAAAAAAACAAAAAAACATAAATAAATTTTTTTAAAAAAACCCCCCCAAAAGCAAAAAAAACAATATAAAAAGAAAAAAAAGAACCCCACCCGAAGACAAAAATAAAAAAAAGCAAAAAGGAAACCCACAAAAGAGGGGTTTAACTGAGGGATAGATGATAGCAGATAGAGAGAGAGAGAGAGAGAGAGGAAGCGAAAGGGGAGAGAGAGCAGAGAGGAGAGAGAGGGAGAGAGGAGAGAGAGAGAATTTAATAGAACGCATGAAAACAAATGAATTTTTTTTTTCGGAAGGGTTTTAGAATTTAAAAATTTTTTCATGCTTATTTTTTTCTGCCCCCCAGCCCTGAAACCAGAAATTAGAAAAGTGAAAAGGAAACCCGAAACAATGAATATGGGGGAAAATATTTCTACCATAATTATATAGGGAAAAAAGGGCAAAGAGGGGACAGACTCTGTGTGTGTGTGTGGGGTGTTTTGTGTGGGTGTGTGTGTGTGTGTGTGTGTTGTGTGGGGAGTGTTTGTGCGAGCAAGGGGGTGTGTGGTGTGTGCAGTGGGGGATGTGAGGGGAGGGCATGAAAATGAAAAGATCTATTCCAGAGGTTTTCCAATCAATGTTCATCCCCAAAAAAAAAACCTTTAAAAGAGCTTAAAAGAAATTTGGGCCAAAGGGGGAGTGCACCCTTGGGGGAACCCAGAGGGTTAAAACTGGGAACAAGAAAAAAAAACAAAATTTGGCAGTGGAAGGAAACCGTCCCCGTTCTGTTTTGCTGATTGAGTGATCTTTTTGTGTGTGGGTTGGGGTTGCAGATTTTCCCTTTCAAAAATGCACAAATTTCTTCCTCCTGTTTTAGAATTTTAAAATTTTGGTTTGAAGTGAAGGAAGTGAACAAGTTTTTTGTCTGTCTTTTTGGCTGCAGGGAAAATTCTCCAAAAACCCCCGTTCCTATTTTCGGTAATTTTGGGGTGTGGAGGAAAAATCGCCTGGGATTTCCCTGTTCATAAGGAAAAAAATTTTTTTTGTTTATTCCTCATAGCCTGGAAAATAAAACCAAGGGGTTTAAACATGGGTAAAACCCAAAAAAAGGAAAAGGAAAAAAAAAAAATATTATAAGGTTTTATAAAAAACAAAAATGCAATGTTTTATTACCAAATATATAAAATATCTTTTTCTTTTTTTTTAAAAAATTTAAAAATTTAAACCCAAAGGCGAAAAAAATCCCTTTTTTTTGGGAAAAAACCGTCTTGGGTTGGGGTTTAATCACCCAATCTTGTTTTCTTCAAGTTTTGTGAATTTAGGGGTTTGCCCAAACCAAACCCAAATAATTATAAAAACTGAATGGAAACCACAATGCCCGCCCCATAGAGAGGAAAAACCTATTGGGGCCCCTGTTTCTTTCCAAAAAGTTCAAGGGGCAGAAAACCCCTGAAAAGGAAAAATAAATAAAAAAGAAAGTTTTTCCCCCCTTTTAAAAAACATGTGTTTAAAAATGCTGAATTTTTATTGTTGTTTTTAGTTTTAAAGGAGTTTTCCAGTAAGTTCCCTTTACAAGAGGAGAGGGGGAAAAATAAGAAAATGGGCCTTTTAAATTTTATTTAGTTTGAGAAATTATTAAAAAAAATTTTTTAAGGGGATTTTATTGAAGAAAAATGGGGGGGGTGAAGGCATGAAATGTTTACTTTTGGGTTTTTCAAAAAGTTTTTTTTTGCAGAAAATTACGGCCCAAGCTGCCTGTTTTAAATTTTTTTTTTTTTTTTAATCAAGGGGTAATGGGAAAAAGCACTTTTGTGCTTCTTTACACCCCGTCCCCGAAAGTATGCGTTTTGTAAAATGTCATCTTTCCCATTGGGCACCCCGATGGCCTAAAATCTTTCCCAAAAGCGGGGCCCGGAAAATTTTAAAACTGTGCGCAAGATGCGGGGTTGGCGTTCCCCACACCGGGCCTCGGGTTTTTTTAAAATCTCATCCGAAAAGGGCTTTGGGGGTGAGGTGGGTCAGCCGATGTTTTAAATCCAGGAGGAAAAAAAACCTCGAATGGGAAATCGAAAACCCCCCGGGCAAAAAAAAAATTGCGAGCGCCATGTTCGACCACTTGGCTTTTCCTTTTCCCCCGTGCCTACAGATCATAAGTAACCACAGTGAGGGACTTTTCCATTTTCCCCCCTGTCTGTCTGCATGCCTTTTGGGGTGCAAGGGTTTGGGGGTGAGTTTTTGTTTTGTGGGGTTTTCGTGTGCGTTTTTGGGGGTGTTTGTGTGGGGTATTTGGGGGGTGTGTTGTTGTGTGTGTGTGTGTGTGTTTGTGTGTGTGTTTGTGGGGTGTGTGTTGTCATTGATTTCCCCCCTTTTGGGCCCCCCCTATTTTTTTGATCAGCCAGTTTTTTCATTTTTTTTTTTCTCCAAAGACAGTGTAAAAAATGGGCCCATTGGGGGTGGAGATTTGTATTGCTCTATAAACCCACATTTCCCTCTGAAAAATTTTTTTTCATTCCTCTGGTGTTGTGGGGGTGTTGGGTGGGGGTGTGTTGGGTGTGTGGTGTGTGTTTTGTATGTTGTGTGTGTTGGGGGGGTGGTGTGTGTGTTGTGTTAAAAAAACCTACTACCCGGATGGGTGAAAAAACCCCGGGTAATTTTCCCCCACAAAAACAGGGGATTTTCCCCAAAACATGGGGAATTTTTTAAAAATTAAAATTTTTGTCTTTTTTCACCCCCCCAAAAATGTGGGTTTGAGTGTTTTTTATACATTTTATATCAGAGTTGGGAATTTATAAGTGTGTGTCTTTAGAACATTTAATTTTGGGAAAGAAAAAGGTGTGAGAAGGGGATTGGGGGGGGGGATTGGGGGGGGGGGGAGGGGGGGGGAGAGAAGTTTTGTGTAAGGGGGTGGGTGTTTAGTGGGGTGTGTGGTTTTAGTGTGTGAGTGTTGTGTGTTGGGGTGTGGGTGGGGGGTGTGAATGCAAATGGCTTTATAAACTTGTACAAACGTATTTGGGCATTGGGGTGAGGTGTAGGGAAAGTTATATATCGATTCATGTGTGGGATATCCCAAAGTGCCCTTTTTGGGTTTTTATCGTTTGGGAGAGAATCGCCCACATGATCTGATTGCATGTAGAAAAAAGTGACTTGTTTACATCGAACAAAACAATTAAAATCATATGTCATTTTTCCCTTTTTTTTTTTGTATGTTTTTTATTGGGAAGAGAATGTAAAGGGTTATTTGTGCTGTTTTGGGTTTTTCTGTGTTTTATGTTTGTTTTAGTGAGTGCCGGCATATTTTTAGGGGGTGGCTCTTTGTTTTTGGGGTTTTCAAAAATTTTTTTATAGTTTCTTTACTTTTTTCCGTTTTTTTTCTCCCTGCCCGGGGCTGTCTGTCTGTTTTTCTTTCCTCTTTCACAGCTGAGGCCTCTGTGGTTCCCTCGGGGGTTGATTTGGGGTGGTTCCCGTCTTTTTTTGTATAACTCTTTCCCTTCCCAAAAGTCTGCAGTCAGTTTTTCCTGGTAGATTGGAGTGGAAAATTTCTTTTTTTCTGTTTGAAACCTTTCCATCAACTGGGCTCTCAGCTGTGTTCTGTCTTTAAAACTTTGTCTTTTTTTTCTACATCCCCCCTCCCCTTTTCCCTTTTTGTTCCCAAACCCACAGGTTTTTTTTTTAACTTTTTATGAAAAGTTCAGGCAAAACTATGGGCGAACCGGGGGGGAAAATTATGGGGGTTGGGGGGGGGGGGGGCTGGGGCCCTTTAAGGGGACTTGACAAGGGGGGGCAAAGGGGGGGGGGGGGGGCCCCAAAGGGGGGGGGTTCCAACTTTTTTGGGGGGGGGGGGGGGGAAGGGAAATTTTGGGAATTTGGGGGGGGTTTATTAGGGGGGGGTTTTTTTGGAAAAAGGTGGGGGGGGGGGATTAAGGGGAAAAAAGGGGTTTTAAAAAGGGGGGGGTGGACCAAGGGGGGGGGAACAAGAAAAGGAATACTCTTAAAAAATGCGCTTGACTTAAAACCCTAAAGGGGGATATCCCTTTAGCACATTTTATCAACATTTTTTTTTTTATTTTCCTTTTGGGTGATTTAAAATTTATAAAATATATACCCTAATTTTAAAATAAGGAGAGAGAGAGGGAAAAGGGGGAGAGGAGAGCGAAAAAGGGGAGAGGGGAGAGAAAAGAGGAGAGAGAGAAAATTGGTTCCTTGGCTAGAGTTCTGGGATTCACCCAAAAGGTGGAAATTTTTGGGTATGGGAAAATTTTTTGCCTGCCAAAAAAAAGTAGCCACACTCTGTTTAAGGTATATAATATTATATTTATATAAAGAGAGAGAGAAGAGGAAAAGAGAGAGAAGAGAGGGAGAGAGAGAGGGAGGGAGAGAGAGGAGAGTAAAACAATGATAAAAAAAATGACGGTTTGCTTCAACTCTTAATTTTTAGCCCAAAATTTTTTCTTCTAACCTGAAGAAGCTTCAGGGGAAAAGCGAAAATTTGCTGGGAAAAAAAGTGATGAAGCTGAAACAACCTGTTTTTATCATTTTTTACTTTTTTTTTACCCCAAAATTGTTGCTTGGAGGGAGCGGGGGCCCCGCAGAAATTTTGGGTTTTTTATCAAGTTTAAAATTATATATATAAAATTTGAAACCCTGCAATACTTTCCCGTTTAAGTTTAACTTGGGTAAAGGGCGGGAAATGCTAAAAACTGGATTTAAAAACCCTTTGTACTAAAAAAATTCCCCTTCCCCCCACCCACCCCCCTCCCTATTTGCAAAATAGGCAAGGCAAAATAATTCTTTTTAAAATTTGGTTTTAGGAATATTTCGCTCCCTAGGTTTATTCTTTTTTTTTTTTTTTTTTTTAAATTAATTTTAATTTAAAAATTTTTTATTTTACATGCAGCCTTTCGTGGTAAAAAATGGGCAGTCCTGAGACAGAATTGGGTTCCAGGCCTGAGGAAGGGGGGACAAGGGCAGGGTACATAACTTCCCCCTACTGTTCTCAAAGGGTACATTTTGGGCGGGATTTCCCCCTCCCTTTAATAAAGGGGAGAACCCTTTTCCCGGAAAACGGAGTTATTAAAAAGTATTTCTTCCTCTTCATTCTTTTTATCCTAAAGTTGGGTGATGAGATTTGGGGTATTTTAAAAAAGATGAAGATGATTTTAAAGATGATGAAAGAAGATGGTGATGAAGGGGATGATTTATGATGAAGATGATAGACCCCCCCAGGGGGCCATAAAGGGGTTTGGGGAGATGGGGGAGGATAAAATGGTTTTCAGGAGAGAATTTAAAAATTAAATTTCCCCCCTTCTCTGTTGATACCCCCCCCCCAAAAAAAAAAAAAAAAAAACTGGAAAAATTTGGGGGCAAATGATAAAAGCACAGTGTTGTAGTCGGTTTATGGGTGAAGTTTTAGGAGAAAAAGCAAGGGAATTTTTAAAAATCTTTTTTAAATTTTTGGGAAACCCTGAGGGGTGGTGTGTCTTTCCTGTCTCTCTTTCTTTGTTTTCTCTCTCTTTTTTTCTGTCTCTTTCTATGTCTGGCTGTCTGTGTCTGTCTGTCTGTCCCCTCTCTCCTCTCTCTCTCTCTGTTTGTCTCTCTCTCTCTTCCTCTTTTTTTGTCTCTCTTTTCTCCTCTCTTTTCTCTCTCTCTCTCTCTCTCTCCCCCCTCTCTCTCTCTTCTCTTCTTTCCTCCCTCTTCTTTGTGTTCACCCCTTTCCCTCTTTCTGCTCTCTCTCTTTTGGGGTCTCTTCCCCCCCCCCCTCTCTCCTTCTCTTTCTTGTGTTTCTGCTTTGTCTTCTTTCCTGTCTTTTTTCTCTGCCCTTCTTTCTCGGTCTTTCTCTTTTTTCCGTCTCGTTACTTCGCTCTTTCTTTCTTTTCTTCCTCTCCCCCCCTCCCCTCCCCCCCCCCCCCCCCCTTCCCCCCCCCCCCCCCCCCCCCCCCCCCCCCCCCCCCCCCCCCCCCCACCCCCCCCCCCCCCTCCCCCCCCCCCCCCCACATGGGACACTTTCACACCCACCCCGTAATTTTCCTCTTCACTCTCATCACCTTCTACCTCCTCCCCCCCCCTCCCCCCCCCCCCCCCCCTCTGCCATCCCCCCCCCCTACCCCGCACCTTAAACCTCCCACTCCCCACACAGGGAATCAAAAAGGGGGCGAGGTGACGGTGACCGACCACCCAGAGGAGAGAGAGAGGAGAGAGAGAAAAAGGAGAGAGGGGAAAGGGGAGAAGAAGAGAGAGAAGAAGAAAGAGAGGGGGAGGAAAGAGAGCACAGATTTAGCAGACCCCCGGACAACTGAACCCGCTCACCTATTTTAAAAAACAACTCCTTCCTTTCCCCGACATTGACCCCCCAAAAACCCCCCCCCCCCCCCCCCCCCCCCCCCCCCCCCCCCTTTCCCCCTCCTCCTCCTCTCCTCCTCCAACACCCCCTACCCAAACCTTCCCCAACTCTTTTAAATTTTTCCGTTCCCCCTCCCCCCCCCCCTAAACCCCCCCCCCCACCCACTCCACCCCCCCCCCCCTCTCACCCCCTCCCCCAACCAAGTCTTGATTTTAAAGCAGGTGCATGGAAGAAATAAATCAAGTGGCTTTTAATTTTCCAACGAGGGGGAATGAATGGCATCCCTTAAACTTGACACTGCCGTTATTTATTAATTTAAGGGATCAGCAAGGCGTCGTTTTTTTTTAAATATTTTTTTTTATTAAAGGGTTGTGGTTATTGGGCGATTACCCCCGTTTTTGGGAATGGGGACACTTAATGGGGGGTAAAAAAAGGGGAAAATTACGCAAAAGCCACCTTTGGGGGGGGGGGGGGGGTTTACCTTTGAAGTCCAGCCGAACTGGGAAGGGAGAAAGAAACGATTAAAAGGTTATTTAAATTAAAGAATCCTGCCTCATCTTATTAGGAGGCATGGCAGAATAAATAGCCAACGGTGGATTAACTGGGGTTTGTGTTTTGCGGGTAGGCCTTTTACCGTCTGATGAAAGCCCTTACTGTCTGATGATAGGCCTGTTGTCTATGGTAGGGCATGATAGGCCATTTGCTGATGAAAACCTATATTTTTGATGGTAGGCCAGTTGTCTGATGGTAGGGTATGATAGGCCAGGGTTTTGGGTGAAAGCCTATATTACTGATGGTAGGCCAGTTGTCGATGGTAGGCCTGTTGCTGATGATAGGCCTGATTCTGATGAAAGCCATGTTTCTATGGCGGGGCCATGATGTCTATGATAGCCATGTCTGATAAAAGGCCAATGTTTCTGATAAAGGGCCATGTTGTTGATAGTGGGCCATGGGTCTGATGAAGGGCCAAATTTTTGTTAAAAAGGCCTGGGGGGGGATATAAAGGCCAATGTCTGTAACAGGCCATATGCTGAGATAGGCATGTTGTTGATGATGGCCATATTGTTTGATAACCCCAAAGGCTGTGACAGCCGTGTTGTTGATGAAGGCCATGTTTCTGATGACGGGCCTGTTGTCTGATAAAGGCCATGTTTTGAGACAGGCCCCGTGTTGCGGAAGGGGGCCATGGGTTGATGGGAGATTTTTGCGTATTTTTCGCCGATCATTAAAAAGTTGCATTCCGATTAGGGGGATGAAGCTTTTTTCATAACGCACGAATGCTAAATAAATTGCAGGACTTTAATTTGATCCTCTGCATGCTTTTATGCACGAAAAAATTCAGTCACTAGCGGTCCGCACTTGAATTTGACCTGGGAGGGGTAAAACCCCCACCCTAATTCACCAAAACTCCCCAAAGATTGGAACCCACGACTTCAGCACCCCGGGCTAAGTCGAACGGTTTTAAACCACTCGGCTATGGCGTCCATTGAATGGGGACTCTTTTGTCATTCTAATGGAACAAGCTTTCTCCTAAAAGGTAAAAGGTCAAACAACAATACACCTCCCCCTCCACACTTCAGCCAAGAAAAACGAGGTGTGGACAGACCCGATTTCATTTCAGGCTTCGCCTTGACACTTACAAGGGACACTGACCACCCAGACCACCTGGCTCAGACCGGAAGGGGCCACAGTGTGGCCAACAAAACCCTGGATTTTATAACCCCCCCCCCCCCCCCCCCCCCCCCCCCCCCCCCCCATCCTCTTCCCTCAAATCGCTTTTTTTTTTCTCACTTTTACTTAGAGAATCCCAGGAAAAAAGTGCCCACATTCTGTGTGCCGAGTCGAAATGTGTCAATGGATTAGGCAGCCACCTTAAATGAAGATATGGCTGTTTTTTTCTTTTTTCTATTTTTTTTAAAATTTATTTTTTTTATTTCGAGGAAAATTAATAAGCACCGTGTGCTTTTTTACATCCAGTCCCGTGTGTATGTGGTTTGGAAAATTTTGTCATCCGTTCCCACAGGCACACACCAATGCTCCATCTTCCGAAAAGCATGGCAGCTTTTAACGTGGCGTAAATTTCTGATGGTTTGCACACGGGCCTTTTAAAGGGCCCCCTTTAAAATTTTTTTTTTTAAATTTGTAAAATAAAAATTTTTATTTTAAAAAGCTTTTTTTTTTTTTTTTTTTTTTTTTTTTTCCCCCCTTTTTTTTCCCAAAACCCCCCTTTTTTTTTAAAAATTTTTTTTTTTTTAAAATTTTCCCCCCCTTTAAAAATTTAAAATTTAATTTAAATTTCCCCCCCCAAAAAAAAATTTTCCCCCCAAATTTAAACCCCCCCCCCCCCCACACCGTTTCCACTGTCTGTGGAATAATTGTTCAGTTTTGAGTAACGAAGACCTGAGGGCTAGTACATTTGCCAGACAATAAAGGGTTTAAAAAAATTTTTTAACAAATTCTTAAAAAAAAAAAAAAAAAAAAAACCAAAAAGCTTTTTTTTGTAAATTTTATTTTATATGTCTAAAGTGCACCTATAACCATGTGTTATAGTGTGCAATTTTGACACAAACAAAATGTTTAAAAGTGATTTGGAAAAAAAATTTTAAAGATACATAAAAGTAAGCTGTTTCTGTGCTCGCTTTTTTGGTAGTTAATATTTTGAAACATATCGGTGTGGTTTAGGTAGCTTTTTAAGTCTTTTGATAATTTTAAGGCACCTACTCTTTTTCCGTTCATTTGAAAAGGGGGCGTTCAATTCTGATGAAGATCATGATGGTTTCAAATATCCTCGGGGGAGTTTCGTGCCTTTTATTAAAAATGTTTTTTAAAATACAGGGGCCCGAAAAGGAAAAGTAATGAGGGGTAACGAGGAGGGAGATTATGGGGGGGGGGGGGGGGGGAGGGGGGTGAAGGAAAATGGAAAGGGGTTTTTGGTAATTACTGTTAAAAACATTCGGGCAGGTCACTTCATTAAAATCTACAAGTTTTGAAGGAGTCTGATTCCTCCTTTTAATGTGTATTATTACTTGTCTCAATTTTCATCATCATCCTATCCCCATCCTCATCTTCTTCTTCTTTCTTCCTTTTCTTCTTCTTCTTTTTTTCTTCTTCCTTTTCCCTTTTCTTTTCGTCGGGGCGTCGTCGTCCCCTCGTCCGTGTCCCTTTTTATCGGGTCATTGTCATCATCCGCATCATTTTTTCAGTTGGTTGAAAATTTGGGGGGGTTGGTTTTGGGGCGGGGTTGGTTGGTTGGGTTGGTTTGGGTTTGGTTTTGGTTGGTTGGTGGACTGGTCGGTTTGATGGTTTTTATGGTTTGGGTTTAAAAGGAAGCATTAGTAAAATGTGTAGCCCCAAGGAAAGGCAAGGCGCGGCAAGGGAAAGACGTGGCAAGGCAAGGCAAGGCGGAAGCAAGACTGGCAAGGCAAGGGAAGGGAGGCAAAACTGGGAAACGAGGGAGGGACAAAACGTGGCAACAAGGTGGGCAAGGCAAGGCGGGGGGCAAAAAGGGCAAGGCAAAGTGGGCAAGGCAAGGCAAA
>JASPKP010003353.1:17500-20102 GCA_030674155.1 Stramonita haemastoma
CCATTGTTGGTAAGCCATTCATTCTTTCTATTATGGGCGACTGCATGTCTTTTAAGTGCTAAGCAAAAAGTAAGGTAAGAAGATTTTGACTATGCCTTTGATTTTTTGTTTGTTGCCCTTTTGATTTTATCTAGAAAAAGATAAGATAATTCAGTCTCAACAATGGCACACGATTTTAGCTGTTCTTTGTTTTTTAATTTGGTGTTTCTTTTGATTTCGTACACTTTTTTTCCCCTCTTTTATGCTCTTTTGATTTTGTGTGCTAATCTTATTTTTCTCCATTATGCGAATTTTTTTTTTCCTTTTAGTTTGGTCCATACTTCTGGTTTTCTCTGCTCTTTTGATTTTGTCTATGCTTTTGATTTTTGTGCTCTTTTGATTTTTGTCTACTTTTTACTTTGTTTAAAGGTAAAAGGTAAAGGTGTCCCATAACCATTGTGGTCGTAGGGGGCTAGGCGTCAGAGACCTCAGCTTCTCTAGGGGCCATCATACTGAGAGAGGCGCCCATCTTCTGTCCATCACTGCTTTACCTTCTCTATTCCTAAAGAGGGCAGGTACCCATTTACAGCTGGGTGAAATGGGGGACTGTACTAAAGCCAAGGTGTGCAAACGGTCTCCCAATCAATTGGTAACCACGCTCGATGCTGCTTAACCTTACATTAGGGAAAGCGAGGCTCTAACTACTCATTTTGTATGCTATTTTGATTTTGCCTACGCTTTTGATTTTGTCTGCTCTGTTGACTTTGTCCACGCTTGTGATTTTGTCTACGGCTTTTGACTTTGTCTACGCTTTTTTTTTATTTGTGTCTACTCTTTTTTGATTTCATCTACACTTTGTTTTCGTGCTCATTTAATTTTGTCTACTTTGATAATGTCTGCTGTTTAGGTTTTGTCTATGTTTTTGCTTTTTTTTTCTACGCTTTTGCTTTTGTTTGCTCTTTTGATTGTTTCCTGCTATTTCTGCTGGGGAAAGTGTGTTTCCTCTTTATTGATCTGTTGTGTCTCTAAAGAGAGACATTCTTAGCATCTCAACAGAGACCACATAAGCAACGAAGACGTGACATAACATAATCCAGCAAACCATTGGTCCCTACAAAAATCTTCTATTAAAACGTAAAGAAGCGTAAACTTAAACGGTACGGGCATGTCACAAGATCAAAAGGACTAGCAAAAACAATACTGAAGGCACTGTTCAAGGAGGAAGAAGAGGCAGACCAAAGAAGAGATGGGAGGACAACATCACCGAATGGACAGGCTTAGAACTCAAACAAAACCGAAAAGGCAAACAGAGAGAGAAATGGAGGGAAAGGGTTGTCAAGTCTTCGGGGGGTGCCCCCCGGTCGCCAACAAGGGACAGACAGACAGACAGACAGACAGCAACAGACAACAGACACAGACAGACGCAGACAATGATAGTAGATAGAAGATAGATGATAGATAGATAGATAGATAGATAGATGATAGATAGTAGATAGATAGATAGATAGATAATAGATAGATGTGTATCAAATCTTTTTTCCTTAGTCTGTCTTTGTATCCATCGTCTTTTGCCTCTGTCCCTTTCTGTCTTTTTACCCCCCTCCCCCTTCCCCTTTCCCCCCCCCCCCTCTCTCTCTTTTCTTGTTGTCTCCCCATCTATCCTCCCCTCCATTATTGCTCCCTCCCCCTTCTATCTTATCTCTGTATCGTGTTCAGTTCAATCCTTCTTCGTCTGTTCTGCCTCTGTGTCTGTTTCTTACCTCTGTGTTTCGTCTGTCTGCTGTCGTCTTGTATTAATATATATTTTTTATTTATATATAATATATATTAATATTATTATATTATATTTGGGGGGAGAGAGAGGGGGAAGAGGAGAGAGAGAGAGGGGGGGAGGAGAGAGGAGAGAAAAGGAGAGAGAGAGAAGGAGAGACAGACAGACAGACAGAGGAAAAGACAGACAGACAGACAGAAACAGCAGGGCAGACAAAAAGACAGACAGACAGACAGACGCAGACAGAGACAGACAGACAGGGGCGACAGACAGACAGACAGAAGGAACGACAGGGGCGACAACGACAGACAGACAGAAAAGGGGCAGAGCCCCGAGAGAGAGGGGCCAGGAGAGGAAGGGGGGGAGGAGGAGGGGGGAAGGGGAAGAGGAGAGAGAGAAGAAAGAGAGGGGGGAGGGGGGAGGGGGAGAGAGAGAGAGGAGAGAGGAGAGAGGATCGTCTCTCTTTTATTCGAATGTGGTGTCTTCGTGTATCTATCAGCTTCATTGTTTAAGTTCAACCCTCCCATTTTTTTGTTAATACGTTTTAAAGGGCACGTTTTTTTACAACGTATTTTCAAAAATTTGGGAGAAGCTGACAGAACAGGTGGATTATTGTCAGGAAGTGAAAGGGGCTGGGGGATTGGGGGGGGGGGGGGGGGGGGGGGGGGGGGGGTAGGAGTGATAGGGGGGGGGATGTTCCCTCGCCATTGAAAAGTTTTTTCCCAGAACTCTGGCACGTTTTTTCACTGCAGGAGGGATTTGTCTCTTCACCCCCCCCCCCCCCACCCCCCCCCCTTTTACCTTCCTTCCCCCACCCAAAACACCCCAAAAAATCTTTCTTTTTTTCCCCCC
>JASPKP010003354.1:0-2500 GCA_030674155.1 Stramonita haemastoma
CGTCCGTCTCCCCACGCACGCACGTACGTACGTACGTACGTACGTACGTACGTACGTACGTACGTACGTACGTACATACATACTACATACTACTACGTACACGTCACGTACGTACGTACACACCACTACATACTACCTACATACACTACCATACATACATACATACATACATACAACTACATACATACACATACATACATACATACATACATACATACATACATACATACATACATACATACATACATACATACATACATCACACACAACATACACACATACACACATACAACAACATACACACATACACACATACACACATACATACATACATACATACATACATACATACATACATACATACACATACATACATACATACATACATACACACACACAACACAACACACACACACACACATACAACATACAAAACATACAACATACATACATACATACATACATACATACATACATACATACATACATACATACATACATACATACATACATACATACATACATACATACATCTACTACACACACACACACACACACACACACACACACACACACACACACACACACAGAGTGAGGATGCCATTGTGTCGACGGGTGAAGCTGTCTGGAGATCACTTTCAACTTTCTACTTTAAAACTGGACACAAAGGTCTCATCACACAAAGCTTCGTCTCTGATTATCAGACTTTTGCTGCTTCTTTTACATACACGCACGCATGCACGCACGCACACACATACACACACACATACACACACACACACACACACACACACACACACACACACACACACACACACACACACACACACACACACACACACACACAACAGAGTGGAAAGAGAATAAGGATAATCATCATCATTATTTTGTGCGAACTGAAAACAGAGTGTTCTCAGTACTATTTACAACTCTACCACACACAAAGTGTGTAAGGGGGCGGGGGAGGGACATTAACAAAAAGAAGTGTTAACATCAAGTCTGTAAAAATAAGCTGTAGAACACTTTAGACTGAGGCCTCCCACTCATGTGGCTACCTGACCTTCAGGTATGTGGAGGTTTTGTCAGTTCCCCAATCATTGTTTTGTTCCGGACTTCAACAACATCAGTGAGGTAACATGTCAACTAAGAATATGCCCACGCGTGGGGTGGATTTTATTTTTACTTCCAAAGCGGTATCAGTCCTTTTGGCTCATGCCAGTGATACGAACGAAATGTGTTTGGTATCGTGAGAATCTCCCCATGGTTATGACGTTTGACTTCCGTTTTCATCTTCGTCTGCCATTCAATGCTTGTCTGCTGGGCTATTTTTGTCCTGCCCGTGCTCTTATGTTTTCCTGGTGTGGGGGGAGGGGGGTGCCGTTTATTTTCAACATCACACACGAATCATTTACATGTAACTCATACAAACAACAGCTCGTATACATGCAAAATAGGTGAAAATAATACCTGCGTAAGGTTGTATACTTTGAGGAAGATATGGTGGGGGAGAAACGGACTTTTAAAAAAAAATGACACCATCCAATCTTGGAAACTCATTAGCACTCTGCACACGTAGAACGTGACGGTCTCATAAGTAGCATTTGGCATGGATTTTTCAGATCATATTTCTCTGTTAATGCGGTATGAAAAGAACAAAGAACATATCAGAGTGTGTCGGTTGGTGGGTGGGTTTGTTCTTCAGATTCACGTCATTGAACTAAGATGGGATATCTTTTTCTTGGTCATTGTTAGACATACGGTTTTTCTGTTCTTTTCGTAGATCTTGTTACGAATGTATTTTTTTTAACGTTGCCTGTCGTACTGAAGTATTAACTGTTGCATTTTCTAGCTTTCATTGTTAGTCAATCATTTGATTTTCATTTACTTGCCCACCGGTATTCAAAATATAGGTGCCTCCACGTCCAAACCCTGATCCATTCTATTTTTTAATTTAATTTTTTATTTATTTATTTTATGCCACTTTATGTCACAGCATATTTCTCTGCGGGAAATTCGGGATGCTCTCCCCGGGGAGAGCGCATCGCCACAAGTGCAGCGCTAACCATTAATTTTTTTTTTCTTTTTCCTGTCTGCAACTGTATTTGATTCCCTGTCAGAGTGGATTTTTTCAACAGAATTTTGCCAGGAACAATCTCTTGTTGCTGTGGGTTCTTTTACGTGTGCTAAATAATGATGTGTAACACACGGGACTTCAGTTTATCTTCTCATCCGAAAGACTTGCACCCAGACCACTCATGGTCTAATGGATGGGGGGAAAAGTTTTGGGCCCGAACGGGATTTGAACCACCGCACACTTTCGACCCGGACTTTTCGCTTTCTAGGCAGGCACGTTACCTCTAGACCACCGACCCACCTCCAGACTTACCCCCCCCCCCCCCCCCCTCTCCAGCCTTTTCGTCCGTCTAACATCCCAATTTGTGAAAAGACTTTAAAATGACATCAAACATACGCGCGTGCACGCACACACACACACATACAC
>JASPKP010003354.1:10000-12500 GCA_030674155.1 Stramonita haemastoma
TCTGATTCTCAAAATCTCTCTCTCTCTCTCTCTCTTCTCTCTCTCTCTCTCTCTCTATCTCTCTCTCTCTCTCTCTCTCCTCTCTCTCTCTCTCTCTCTCTCTATATATATATATATATATATATATATATATATATGTGACGCTCCACCACATAAGGAGTCGCATTGCACCTGAGGTCAATTTTTAGTTATTGATATGTTATTAATCTGCAATAACAGGGCTATACAATACAAAAAACAGATTGAAAATCGGACAATTGTGTCAAAAGTTGGTACAAATTGAAACGACAGACAGCAGGATGTGAAAAAATGAGAAACAGGCAAGTTTATTTTCGTAACAGATTGTCATAATGAGGGCTTGGGTATTTTCAAAACACATTTAAAAGTATAAGGAATAAAGATTATTCCTTTATATTTCATTACAAGGTAGAATAATGGATATAGTTTAATAATCAAACAAAATCTCAAAATTGACAACTTGACCCCCACCTGTCTTTAATGGCTCCTAGCGCAAAATTAGGTAATGTGCTAAGCGACTCATTTCGTGGTGGAGCGTCACATATATATATATATGTGTGTGTGTGTGTGTGTATGTATGTATGTATATATTATATATATTTGCATATACATTTATTATGTTATGTAAATACATGTATATCTGATTCTCAAAATATCTCTCTCTCTCTTCTCTCTCTCTCTCTCTTCTCTCTCTCTCTCTCTCTCTCTCTCTCTCTCTCCTCTCTCTCTTCTCTCTCTCTCTCTCTCATCGTTAGAGGCAATGTGTACAAGTACACAAAAGGTTTGGAGGCAAAGGAAGACGCAGATCTCGAAAGAGAGACAGGGCGGAAGCAGAATAAGAAGGAGGTGATGAAGAAGAAAAAAAATATGCGATCGACAGATGGGAAGAAAAACGAGAGAATAAAGAGGAGAAAAAAAGTGAAAATAGGAGAGCGAAAAAAGCGAAAAAAAAAGAAAAGAAAATGGCGAAGAAAGGACAGAGTAAGGGAGAGGTGTGGGGGTAAAAAAGAAAAGAAAAGAAGCAGACAGGGAAAGATAAAGGGAAGAGAGAGAGAGAGAGAGAGAGAGAGAGGAGAGAGAGAGAGAGAGAGAGAGAGAGAGAGAGAGAGAGACAGACAGACAGACAGACAGACAGACAGACAGACAGACAGACAGACAGACAGACAGACAGACAGATAGACAGACAAGACAGACAGACAGACAAGACAAACAGACAAAGAGACAGACAGACAGACAAAGAGACAGAGACAGAAAAGAGAGAGAGAGAGAGAGAGTCAGACAGACAGACAGACTGACGGACAGAAAGACAGAGACAGTGATACTGAGAGATAAAGAGAGAGAAAGAGAGAGGGGGGGAGAGAGAGAGAGAGACAGACAGACAGACAGACAGAGACTGAAACGCTGGCAGACAGACAAGTCATGACAGACAAAGGCCGGCCGGCCCAGGATGACAAGCAGACAGATAGACGGACAGATAGACAGACACAGAGACAGACCTACAGACACAGATAAACTGACAAAAACTGAAAAATTGTGACAGACAGACACATAAAGACAGGAAGACATACAGATAGTCGGACGTAGGCACTAAAATAGATCCACGAGTCGCAATTTCTGTCCAAGCGAACGCTTAGTAACCAAATAAAATGTTCTACAAAATGGGCAATCGATAATATTACTTCGTGAATTTTGCCCCCATACCACTTTTTCCTCTCCCTCTCCCTCTCCTCTTCTCTCTCTCTCTCTCTCTCTCTCTCTCTCTCTCTCTCTCTCTCTCTCTTCCCCCCAAGAGTTGATCAGTCCAAAGTAAAGTGTGTGTGTGTTATGTGTGCGTGCGTGCATGCGCGTATGTGTCCTTGTGTGCATGCGTTCTTGCGCACGCGCACGCGTGTGTGTGTGTGTTTGTGCGTGCGTGCGTGCGTGCATGCGGTGTGTGTGTATGTGTTCGTGCGTACATACGTGCGTGCGTGCGTGTGTACGTGTCTGTGCGCGTGCGTATGCGTGTGTATGTGTGTGTGTGTGTCTGAGTGTTTCTCTGTGTGTCTGCGTTGAGACTGACCGTTTGAACCAGTTTTCACGGCAAACTACGTCAGGAAAATCGAGAACTTGGCTACTCAACTAAGAAGAGAACAAAAAGACAAGGGGGAAAAAAAAAAACAAGGAAAAATCTCTTCAGAAAGTTTGCAATATCTCGTTAGTAATGGAAGTGGAAAGCTGTGTAGTAGTTGCCTTCACTGTTTCCCAGTTATGTAACTAATCACACATGGCCCTCCTTGTTCACACACGCGTGCGCGCGCACGCACGCACGTACGCAAGCACACTCACATACACACACACGCACGCACACACACACACAAACACACATACGCGCGCACACACACACATACACATACGCATACACACACACGCAAGCACACGCACACACACGCGCACACACACACACACACACACACACACACACACACACACACACACACACACA
>JASPKP010003354.1:17500-20102 GCA_030674155.1 Stramonita haemastoma
GTTGTTTTTGCTGTACATAATTGTTGTTGTTGTTCTTCTTCTTCGTCTTCGTCTTCGCAATTCTTCTTCATCGCATTTCTTCTCCTTCTGTTGTTGTTTTGCTTTGTTTAATTTTCTTTCACTACTTGGTAATTTAGACACAACCGCATTCACACCAACACACAACCCACCTCTCTCTAATTACAGTAGAGGTCTTACAGGAGAAGAGTTATTATATAACTTCAGCAACTGATGTTATGAATTGCTGAGAGTCATATCAAACTTCTTGGACAGTGGCATTTTTATTTAGGAATATCTAGTCTTCTTCTTTTAAACAAGTCAGTAAAAGTTTGGAACTCAACTGATAAATGGTACATTGAAAGAGGTTGACAACGGCAACATGTTACATGGTTAGAATAATTATTTAGTATTCCATGGTTTCAACCTCAGTTTATATTGCGACATTTCAAGTTTCCGTCAACAAGAAATATTGTCAAGGAGGTTTTTTTTCATTTTAGAATGTATACAATTCATCACTTTAGCATTTTTTTAAATTATCATTAATTGCAAGACATTGTGTGTGTGTGTGTGTGTGTGTGTGTGTGTGTGTGTGTGTGTGTGTGTGTGTGTGTGTGTGTGTGTGTGTAATAAAAGTCAAAGTGAAACTTTTATTTTCAGATGGTACATTGATTAAGCAGTGCAGTAGCTGTGTGTCTGTGTTTCTTTATTTCTTTCTTTGTTATCGTCGTCTTTATTTTTTTCCTTCTTTTTTTAATCCTTCTTTCATTTTTCTTAGTTTTATTTGTTGAGCTACCTTTTTTTCTTTCTTCAAAAAAATCTGTCTTTCTTTCTATATTTTTCTTCGTTTTCTAATATTACTTCTCCTGCTCTTCTTCTTTTTCTTTAACTTTAATCTTTTGCTGCTTCTTCTTCTTCTTCTGTCAAAGATGATAGTAAAAAGGGAGGGCGGGATGAGAGGGTGAGGGGGAAGACAGAAAGAGAGAACCGTGATTTAAGTGGTCACCACACACACACACACACACACACACACACACATACACACACACACACACACACACAACACACACACACACACACACACACACACACAACACACACACACACACACACACACACACAGAGTTGTGACTTGCATTATCAAGAGCGTGACAGTTTGAATTACTTGTGCACGATAAGGAACCGCAGTGTTGACTCATTAGATCCTATCCTCCAGGCTCTTTGGACCTGTTGCCCAGCGTGGCTGATAAGATTAAACAGGACTATTTCTAGTCTTGTGTTTGGAGGATGCAACGGTGTAGTAAAGCGAAAGGAGAGGCTGTTTTCGGGGATGGCAAAGGTAGCGTTCATGCGCAATTTATGAAGAGAAAAATAAACCTAGACAATGCGAATATACTGGGGCTGTGCGGGATTTTCTCTGGAAGGTACTCTCGTAATTCTTAGTGTAGTCTTTCGTGTACACCTGTCGTCACTTATGTGAACTTCCGCTTGCAGGTCAACGATAAATTCTCATGAGGTTGCAACGCCCAAAAGAAACGAGGTGTATCTGTCAGTGTTGTGGTGCTTTGAAAATAGTATTGCTTTGCTTAGGGTTGGGGTGAGGCCTTGAAAGTCACAGCGGGTTTCTCTCCCCTTGAACAGCGGATAATTATAGTTTGTATACATCTATACAGAGCTCATCGTTATCTTTTCCTGTCTCCATCTATATTTTGTTTATGTATAAGAGTGGGTATTATTACTGAGGTTTTGTCAGGGACTGCTCTCTTCTTTATGTTGGGACAACGTATGAACGATTCGTTTTAAATCTTGGGTGTTTAATTTTAAGCAAGCCAGCACTTATAAAGTCTATGTTGTGGACTATACTATACAAACGTGATTTATTGTTTGGATGATTGGCTTTGATATTGGTTGATACCATCTGCATCACATGAGTACATGTTGAATCATTTAGAAATCGTATCTCTATCCTTCCCTTCCAGCCGTGGAATGTTTTCAGGCTGAGTGGCTCCAGCCAGAATCCAGCCAAGAGTGCTTCCAGCCAATAAGTAAATGAATCTTTTGTCAGCTGATCGAAGTCCACTTCTTTGTTCTAGCTGTCTGGATGCCTAGTCTCGTTGGGACTTAAGGTACATGTTTTTTTTAAAGAGGGGTTTTCCACGGAAATTAGACTGATTGCACTAAGAACTGTTACTCTGCAGCATTCTGCTTACCTTACCTGCACTCTAACTGATGTCAACGAAACTAGAGGCTGGATTACAATCATCCAGTCCTATTCTCTGTCGTGTATTCACCTGTGTGCAAACAGAACAGTGTTACGGCTTCATACCTGCCTGGACATTGTGCGATCTTCCCGGGAGTGTTCCAGCAGTCACAGAAAGAGCTGCTCACCTCTGCAAGGGAAGACAAAGAAAGAGCTTAGCAGCCTAGGTCTCTGTGGACCATCATTCGGCCTGCTGACAAGGATTCAGGCCATCCGGTGGTTGACCACTAGGCCTGTGTTACAGTGACCAGGACTGGCTTTAAGGCTAATTAGAAAGTGTGGATGCTGCTGCTCTGGGACCAATATTGCCAACGTGTACATAGCGGCAATCCCCATTAACAACCC
>JASPKP010000336.1:0-2500 GCA_030674155.1 Stramonita haemastoma
TTTTTTTTTTTTTTTTTTTTTTTTTAAGTAATAATGCGTTATAGAGAGAGGAATGGAAGGAACTGGTTGTCAAGTCTTCAGGGGTGCCCCCACGGTCGCCAGACTAAGGGATAGATAGATAGATAGATAGATAGATAGATAGATAGATAGATAGATAGATAGATAGATAGATAGATAGATAGATAGATAGATAGATAGATTGATAGTTTAGATAGATCGATAGATCGATCGATGGATAGAATGCGTGATAGGATTCATATAGTTGTTTCGATTACATACTACAGGGAAAAAATGTAACGACTATGGGGTTAAAACTGAAAAACTTAATTCTGCTGTCATGCACAGCAGGAAGTCTCACTGTGTATTGTATTTGTTTGTCACTTCGACTTCTTCTTGCTTGTTTGCTTCTTTGCTTACAGTGTGGGCGTTTGTTTTATTTGTTTGGGTGTGTGTTGAGAATGTTCAAGTGTTAGTTTTGCTGGTGTGCTTTTGTTTGTTTGATAGCATGTTTAATACGCATGCTTTTTGCTATTATTTGTTTGTTTGCTTATTTGATACTTGTTTTGTTTTCATTTGTTCTGTTTTTTTCGTGTAAAATTATTTTAATAGCTCTGGGCAAGAGCATGAAGAAGACAGTCATTATGGCCACCAGTTGTCGTACTAATGATGTCTTCAGAACTTGACCTAAGCCTCGAGCTTATTGTTGCTGTGCTGCTGATGTTTCTTCTTTATTTCTATTTATCATGCGTTGGTTAAAACAAATTATTGAAAGCGATGAAAAGAAGAATCACAAAGAAGAAAAAAATGGCAAAGAGGAAGAATGAAAAAAAACAAGAAGAACAACGACAACTACAACAACAACGAGAACACGAAGAACATCAAGAATTACAAAAAGAAGACAGATTCTTCAGTAGCGTTGTGAGGCAGCAATGTATCCATATATTTTAAATTTTATTCTGTTCTTCTTTCAAGGTCTAATGGACTGCTCCAGAAAAAAAGTCTTAGAATAATTTGTTAAATGATGGGCATGGTCAGTTGTAGCCTAAGAATGTTATTTATAAATGCAGAAACAAGCACTGCTTGACCAAAAACTATGATTGTAGTTGTTACTGTTGCTGTTGCTACTCTTGTTGTTGTATCTTGCGCTGTCGTGATTTATTGTTATTGGTGTTGCTAGTTCTCCTCATCTTTACATGTTTATGTTCCTTGTCAACACAATCTTGTTTCAGAAGACATGTTAAATGGCATTAACTAAGCAACATATGAAGGAGAAACAATTATTACTCGTAAGAGAGCAAAATCACACTCCTCGATTTCTATACAGGCCTGTTACCTACTTGGTCTTTCAGATGAGACGATAAACCGAGGTCTCGTGTGTTACACATAATTATTTAGCGCACGAAAAAGAACCCACGGCAATAAGGGGGTTGTCACTGGCAACATTCTGTAGAAAAAAGCGAGTCTGATAGGGAAACATTATACAGTTGCAGACAGAAATAAGAAAAGAAAATAATGGGTAGGCGCTGCACTTGTGGCGACGTGTTCTCCCTGGGGACAGCAGCCCGAATTTAACGCAGAGGAGCCTGCCGTGACATAAAGTGGTCTACAATTAAAGAAAAAACCAAACACCTCTAGACCATCGATAATTCATCTAGAACATCAAGCCCTCACAGATGCACCACACCCGTGGACTGGAATGTGTCCAGTGTCTCTTATCCAGATCTGACATCCCAGGACCTGTATATACCAAGTTCTGTTTGTGGTCAATGTTGCTTGAAAAGAGGGCAACAGATGGCTGGGACCTGCAAAGCAGAAGGAACGAAATGTTACCGTGAACAAAATGATAGAATAAAAACATTTAAAATGAGAAACAATGTGTGTGTGTGTGATATTTTTTTTTTATATGAATCTATCTTGAAATGCTTATGCCAATATGAAGTGCAGCTTTCATGTGTCTTTTTTAGATCATAATTTGTATCAATGTGTCTGTCGAGTACTGCATATGCATTTTATAGGGATGATTAGTCTGTTTTTGATTTGACTTGACAGTGAAGCAAAAGAAGAATGTTCCACCACAAAATCTGACAGAGGTTAAAGAATACACAAAAATAGCTGCAGGGAAAGCAAAACAAAAAACAAAACGACACAAAACAAAACAAAAGAAGACTAGGTTCACAGGTTAACTCTGTGCAAAATCGAAAGTCACCTTATTATTGATTGTTTTTAAGCTACAAAGCTTTCGTAATGAGCACAAGTTTGTGATCTACTGTTCAGTTGTCTGTGTGCCCGTGAGCCTATCAACATTCGTGGTAGAATAAACAATTTATCTGTACGTCAGCACTTGTCTTTTTCTACCGGTGTGTGTATGTATAGGGGTATAACAATGTGTGTATCAATATCGATATGGATGTTTTCATTAAAAAAAAGAAAAGAAAATGCACGCAAAAAGTTGAGAAAACATGGAAATTATTATTTGTGGCGCTCCACCACAAAATGAGTC
>JASPKP010000336.1:7500-15000 GCA_030674155.1 Stramonita haemastoma
CAAAATCTTTTTATTGTGACTTCTGATTTTTGTCTTCTGATCGAGTGCATTTTTATTACCTTATCATATATAGTATCCTTATGCTTGTGTGATGTTTGGTATTGCATAAAGTTTTATTGTTTAGTATCTTTTCAACTTGATGTATCCCTGAAAAGGGCGGGGACTGGGTGTAAAAAAGCACACGAGTGCTTATCTATTATCCTCGAATAAAAGACTTTGCCTTGCCTTGCCTTGCCTTGCCTTGCCTTGCCTTGTCTCTCTCTCTGGCTTGCTCTCTTTCTCTCACTCCTTTTCTCTCTGTGTATCTGTCTGTCTGTTTGTCTGTCTGTCTGTCTCTCATGTATATGTGTGTGTACATCTGTTCATGTGTCTGTATGTGCCTCTGTGTGTGTGTGTATGTTTGTTTGTTTGTTTGTGTGTGTATGTATGTGTCTGTGTTTGTGTCTGTGTGTCTGTTTGTGTGTTTGTGTGTGTGTGTGTATACGTATGTGTGTGTGTGTGTGTGTGTGTGTGTGTGTGTGTGTGTGTGTGTGCGCACGCGCACACCCTGGCAGGCATGCTAGCCTGTGTGTGAACTGCCATGTGCTTGTGGGAGGGAACACGGAATTACCAATTCGTGACTCCTCACTTTCACAATGCCGGTTTAAGATGTCATTAGACAACAAAGGAAAAGTGGAAACTGATACTTCACAAGGGAGCATGGACCTGTCTCTCCCTATTCATTCTGCCTGCCTTTCCCCACATAGCTAGTTGCTATACTCCCTTTCCACTTCTTCTAAAGGGTAGACAAAGATCAGAATGTCGACCTACAAGTACCCTCTATTTTTGGTCATAGGACAGACCACTGTTGATGCTGTCTGAGCTTTTGATGATGAAGAGGTACCTTAAACCTTTACCATCACCTATCTTTTAGTCTTGTATGATGTTGGGGGCCAATAGAGATTTTGCAACAAATTCTTAACATCTTCTGTTTTCCATAGCAAGTTGTTTCTTTCACACAAAAGACAAAAAGACAATTGTTATCACCCCTGGGACTGCTTAGACCACTTTAAGTATAAATACTAACACCAGGTTTTAGAAAATCTTTCCAAGAAACTTTCCCCTTTCTTTTTAGTTAACTTGTGTTTGTTTTCTCTTTGTAACCCCCCCCCCCCTTGTTTTTTCTTTCCACCCCCCTGTCTCTCAGCTTCTGTCTCTGTCTTTCTTTCTCTTTCTGTCCCTCTGTGTCTGTCTCTGTCTCTATCTCTCTATGTATATATTTGTATACACATACACACATGCACACATGCACACATGCACACACACACACACACACACACACACACACACACACACACACACACACACACACACACACACACATATATATATATATATATATATATATATATATATATATATATATATATATATATATATATATATATATATATATATATAGCACATTACCCAATTTTGCACTAGGAGCCATTAAAGGCAGGTGGGGGTAAAGTTGTCAATTTTGAGATTTTGATTGATTATTAAACTATATCTGTTTATCTACCTTATAATGAAATATCAAGGCATAATTTTTATTTCTTTTGCTTTAAAATGTGTTTTGAAAATACCCAAGCCCTCATTCTGATAACCTGTTACGAAAATAAACTTGCCCGTTTCTCATTTTGTCACATCCTGCAGTCTATCATTTCAATTTGTAATAACTTTGCACAGAATTGTCCGATTTTCAATCTGTTTTTTTTATTTGATAGCCACTTTATTGCACATTAATAACATATCAATAACTAAAAATTGACCTCTGGTGCACTCCGACTTATTATGTGGTGGAGCGTCATGGTTTATTTTATATATATATATATATATATATATATATATATATAATATATATATATATATATATAATATATATATATATATATATATATATATATATTATATATAATATATATAACACATATATGTAAAAGTAAGCACTGTCCATGACAGCAAAGAAAATGAAACAACACAGACCCTGCATTGACAAAACCACCAGTGTTGTACACATACAGCAAGTCCACCAGCATCACAGAAAATGCGCTGAAGCCTCTCTCAGTTTGCTGATGTATGACCGGAGGGACTGCAAAAGACAGGGAGGCTGGCTGGTGATTTAATACAGGTCTCCTGACAATGCCACAGAAGCCTTGACAGTGTCAGCAAAAACTCCTTGGCTTACAAGAAAGGTGGTGGGGGGGGGGGGGGGGGGGAAGAGAAATGACAAAAAAGCCAGCAGAGTCAGAAGAGGGTAGTGGATTAGTTTTTGGCATTAATTAATTTATAGATCCCATGGGCTTGGGGGTTTTATGTGTCAACTGCACAACATCCTATTAGAAGACTTACACGTGTGTGCCTGAGTGTGTGTGTTATTAGATGTATGGCCAATGATGTATAGAGGGGTTTATTTCAGTTGTGTTATTTAATGTATTAACTGTCTTCAGATATGCGACTTGTTGTTTTACAGAATGAGTCTTAACTCTCAGGTAGTGAGTGAAAAGGAGAGAGGCAAAAACAAAAGTGAAGGTAGGTTCCTCTTTGACAATTCTTTTTTCATCAAAATAGTATCTGTAATCATTTCCTATGTACATGAAAATGGTTGTACTTGACTTGACTTCCAAATGTGCTTTTAAAATACTTGAGCAACCTGCTAAGGTGTTAGTTAAGTACAATGGTGAAAACTTTAAACCTGCTTTTCTGAGATTGTAAAGTTGCAGTGTCTTCCATCAATTCTAAAACTGGAACCATGAGTCATTGCTCAAAAAAGGTACTTTCCTTGCCACTCTATCTGTTTTAGGTTGTGTTATATACATAGGATGGTAACTAATAAGAAAATTAACATCAAATATCTTGCGATCAGAGGATTGTAAATTGGAGTCAAAGCAATTAACATTGAGTGAATTGTCTGGCGCAGTGAGCAGTTGTCTTCAGTTATACACATAGCACTACAGAGCGGCCTGTCTTCCCTGCAGCCCGGTTGATGCATGACCTAAGGGAATAAGCTGCAGACAGGCAGGCTGCCTGGTGACTTAATGCAACTCCCCTGACACCCGCTCACAAAGCTTTGGCATTATCAGCAACACTTCTTTCCTTAAATTGGATTGGTTGAAGGCAATAATGATTAAAGCTTGTTTGGTAAGAACTGCTTTTTTTTCTGTCTTGTTCTTGTTCCCACTTTCATTTTATAAAATATTTGTTGCAATGTCTGCTTTGGACCACATATTATTTATTGTGCCAACATCCATTACATCAAATTTAAAAAAAAAAGAGTTTATTTCTATTTTGGTATTAATAGTTTTGTTTTCTGTGTTCTTTTTCAGTTATTTTGGTCTTCAAAATGATGCAACATTACTTTTCCTTATATGAAACAAAAACAAAATTATCTAGCTGAAGAGGTTGATTAAAAGTCTTTGCATCACAAATGCTATACATCTCGCAAATAAGATAACAGAAACTTACATTCAAGGGTTAAATGTGTATCATATCTGTCGTCAAAAAGGACCATAGATTTCAAGAAGCGAACAATTCTTTCATTTCTGTACAGCCCCAAGGAACTTGGAATTACAGAAAGCTGCTGCTTTGCCCCTCTCTGCAGTTGATGGATGACTAGAGGGAGTGAAGGAGACAGGGAGGCTGGCTGCTGATATAATGCAGGCTCCCTGACATTTTAGCCCCAAACCTTGCAATTGTCAGCAAAACTCCTTTCTTGTGAATACTTTTCTGATAGCTGCAGCAAAAATAATTATGCAAGTAAAGGAAACTTTCCCTATTTATTTTACTTAGCTTTCAGGATTATCAACAGTTTACCTAATACCAGGAGGAAAAATAACTTCCCTGGCTATTTTGTGGGGGTTCTTTTTGGAGTTTCTTGCCTTTCTACATTGGCTGTATTATGCTTTCCACACAAAAAAAACATAGGTGACTCACCTATAAATGGGAGGCCTTTTAATACTTCAAATAGAGCTCTGAGGTCCACCAATAGTAGATTTTGAGTATGAGACCAATTTTACCTACTATTTAGGAGGTAGGATTATGATTTGGAGAATATTATTCGTGCTCAAGATTGTATACATGCATTTGCACAAGCAATTTCTTTCTTTTTTTTTATTATATTGATGAAGGTAGTTATAGCCTTATTATATATCTATTTGATGCTCTAAAACTTCATTTATTTTAGTTCTCTGGGAGAAGGTTCAAAGGTTAAATATGTATATTAATATTTTATTTCATTTATATATAGATGTATACAGATATATACTTTTAAACCTCCTAACTCATGCGCGAAAACACACACACATACACATATTCACAACATGCACACTTACAAACACACAAGCATGCATATGCACATATATGTGCAAACAGGCAAAAGCCTACATACACACATGCTCTCTCTCTCTCTCTCTCTCTCCCTCCTCTCTCTCTCTCTCTCTCTCTCTCATCTCTCTCTCTCTCTCTCTCTCTCTCTTCTCTCTCTCCTCTCTCTCCTCAGTTTCTTTTTTTCTTCTAAGAACTTATACACAGGAAACGAAGGTGTAAGATTTCAATGTAATCCTTCTGTCCATAAAGATTTTCTAGCAAAAAACACTGCCTCTCCTGTCTTTTCCTCTTTACTGTGTTGACTTATTGACTTATTGACTTACACTGGTAAGATTAGGCCAGAGGGGGGGGGGGGGGGTGCTGCCTTAGGATGGTGGATTCAGGTTGTATGCAGAGAGGATCAGGGAAAGCGTCCCTCCACACTCTCTTGTGAAGTCTCCATTTTCTCCTTGCGTCCTTGTGTAAGGACAGTTTCTGAACGTGATACCTATGCTGAGCACCAGAGGGGAAAAGGGAAAGAAAGGTTGGAATACATTAGTGTGTATTGTGTAGTGGTGGTACACAGAGTGAAGTGGACATGTGGGGGGGGAGGTTGTGTGTGTATGTGTGTGTGGGGGGGGGTGGGAGGGGGTCTTTGTGAGGGGGTTGTATGTATGTGTGTTTATGTATGTGTGTGTATGTGTGTGTGCTTATATGCCCGCTTGCGCATGCATGTGTGTGTCTACACATAGATGCACGCATGTGGTGTATGTGCATGTGGGTGTGCGTGTGTATGTGTGTGCATGCGTGTGTGTCTATGTTGTGTTGTGCATGAGAGAGCATGTGTGCATGCACATGTGGGACTGAGTTCATGTGTGCATGCATTCGTGAGCAATGTGTGTGCGCGTGCGCGTGCATGTGTGTGTGTGTGTGTGTGTTTTTTTCTATGCATGCATGCATGCATATTCAAAACAAATAGTGCTTACAAAAATGGTTTGTTTCCATCTCCACAAGCAGTCAAGTTTACCCATGATTTCATGGCTGAACTTTGCTAAAGCTGGTTACAATCAGGCTTTCTGAACATCAATGGCTACAGGATTAAAACTGCTGGAATGTGAAATTTGACTGAGGCTCAGGGCTTAGGAAAGTTGTTATGCAATTAAAACATGGGTGAATAATGCTTGTCATATGCAAGATAACTCAATAAGAAACACGTTGGAGTGTGTGTAACCATGCGCACAGCCTTGTGAGTGCATGCATCTATTCAAATATGTAGCCTTAATTTGAGTATAGAAGGTAAACTTATATGTAAATAACAGATTGGTGAAGTGTACTAGGTAAGAACAGGATGACATTCTTTTTAAAAGTTACCTAGTTTATTAGTAAAATATATGCTATATACGAAAACTCTCACACAAAGATACAAGCATGCACATACTCACACAAACACACATACACACACACACACACACACACACACACACACACACACACACACACACACACACACACACCACATACACACACACACACAAAACACACACACACACACACACACACACACACACACACACACACACACACACACACAACACACACACACACACACACACACACACACACACACACACACACACACACACACACAACACACACACACACACACACACACACACACACTGCAAACAAAAGCAAACCCAGCAAACACACACACGAACATAAATAAACCCAACAACACTAACTGCTAACAAACATGACAGAAAAGAAGTGTCTGTTAGATTTTCAATAATGTATGTCTTACTGGTTTTTGCGAATACTGCTTTACACACCTCCATCTGTCTGTGTGTCTGTGTGTCTGTGTGTCTTTCTGTCTGCTATCTGTCTGTCTGTCTGTCTGTCTGTCTGTCTGTCTGTCTGTCTGTCTGTCTGTCTGTCTTTCTGTCTGTCTGTCTGTCTGTCTGTCTGTCTGTCTGTCTGTCTCTCTCTCTCTCTCTCTCTCTCTCTCTCTCTCTCTCTCTCTCTCTCTCTCTCTCTCTCTCTCCTCTCTCTCTCTCTCCTCTCTCTCTCTCTCTCTCCTCTCTACTTTAACTGAGACAGACTATGAAAAACTTGAGGTTCTTCCATTAAAAGATATGTTCACCATAAATAAAGGAATATTTATGCACAAAATCATGACAGGACTTGCTCCACAAACCCTCCAATCTAAATTCCATATGTCTTCCCGATACTCCAACAAAATTCAACTACCAAAACCTAGAATTGACTTGTTTAAATCAAGCCTTGCATACTCAGGTGGCTTACTCTGGAACACCCTTCCGGCACATGTGAAAACATCCCAGAGTAAAGAAACTTTCAAGAAAGCCATTTATACCCACCTCAAAAATACTTAATAATATGCTGACACAACAGAGCCCCTACTACATGTTATGAATAGTATGTTTACAAACTGAGTGTTTGTATGTTAATTACACAACAGAACCCCCACTACACGTTTTGAATAGTATGCTTATGAACTGAACACTTGTATGTTATTTGGAATCCGTGTTATTGGCAATCCTTTTTTTTTTTTTTTTTTTTATAAATAGTAAAACTTTTTAGTTGCTAAATTAGGATTTGTATCTTATGTGTATTATTATTTGAAAATGTTATCTTGATTTTTCATCATGTATTGCACTATCTGAAAATGTATTAGATTATGTCTAAATACTAGACTTTTTATATAAATGTTTTTATACATACTATTCTTGACGTGTTTTGCCTGCTTGTAGTTACATTGTTGTTGTTTGGTTTTTTTCTTTGTCTTTTTGTTTGGGTATTTCTCTTAGTAATGGCTCTCCTTACTATTCCTTTGGAATGTATTTGATTTTCATAATATGAATGTTCTGGTTTAAAAATATGTCGCATTATGTGATGCCTTGTGTACCATGCCCTAAATGATTGTAGTCTTCTTTTTAATAGTATATATGATATTTTAATGATTTGAGTTGATTTAAACCTGGTTCATATAATTTTAAATGTTGTTTCGTTGCTATTTGATATTTTTATATTTACAGTTTTGTTGTTCTTAGTTCTATTTTGTTTTTTGTTTTGCTTTTTGATTGTTTGTTTCTGTGTTGTTGCTTCTCATGGTGGTTTTTTTTTTTTGTTTTTTTTTTTTTTTTTTTTGTTGGTTAT
>JASPKP010000336.1:25000-30000 GCA_030674155.1 Stramonita haemastoma
TGTCTCTGTCTTTGTCTCTCTCTGTCTCTCTGTCTCTGTCTGTCTGTCTCTGTCTCTGTCTCTGTCTGTCTGTCTGTCTGTCTCTGTCTCTGTCTGTCTCTGTCTGTCTCTGTCTCTCTGTCTGTCTGTCTCTGTCTGTCTCTGTCTGTCTCTGTCTGTCTCTGTCTCTCTGTCTCTCTGTCTCTCTGCCTCTCTCTCTGTCTCTCTGTCTCTCTGTCTCTCTGTCTCTCTCTCTCTCTCTCTCTCTCTCTCTCTCTCTCTCTCTCTCTCTCTCTCTCTCTCTCTTTGTATATACATACACACATACACATGTGCATATATATATATATATATATATATATATATATATATATATGTATATATATATATATATATATATATATATATATATATATAATATATATATATATATATATATATATATATATATATGAACGCTCCACCACATAATTAGACGGAGTGCACATGAGGTCAATTTTTAGTTATTGATATGTCATTAATGTGCAATAAAGTGGTTATCAAATACAAAAAGCAGATTGAAAATCGGACAATTATGTGCAACATTATTACAAATTGAAATGATAGACTGCAGGATGTGTCAAAATGAGAAACGGGCAAGTTTATTTTAGTAACAGGTTGTCAGAATGAGTGCTTTGGTAATTTCAAAACACATTTAAAAGCAAAAGGAATAAAAATGATACCTTGATATTTCATTATAAAATAAATAGACAGATCTAGATTAATAATCAATCAAAATCACAAAATTGACAACTTGACCCCCACCTGCCTTTAAAGGCTCCTAGCGCAAAATTGTGCAATGTGCTAAGCGACTCATTTCGTGGTGGAGCGCCACATATATATATATATATATATATATATATATATATATATATATATATATATATACATATACATACATACATACATACATACATACATACATACATACATACATACATACATACATACATACATATATATGTAAAAGTAACCACTGTACATGACAGCAAAAAAAATGAAACAACACAGACCCTGCAGTGACAAAACCACCAGTGTTGTACACATACAGCAAGTCCACCAGCATCACAGAAAATGCACTGAAGCCTCTCTCAGTTTGCTGATGTATGACCGGAGGGACTGCAAAAGACAGGGAGGCTGGCTGGTGATTTAATACAGGTCTCCTGACAATGCCACCAAAGCCTTGACAGTGTCAGCAAAAACTCCTTGGCTTACAAGAAAGGGGGAAAAGTGAAATGACAAAAAGCCAGCAGAGTCAGAAGAGGGTAGTGGATTAGTTTTTGGCGTTAATTAATTTATAGATCCCATGGGCTTGGGGGTTTTATGTGTCAACTGCACAACATCCTATTAGAAGACTTACACGTGTGTGCCTGAGTGTGTGTGTATTTAGATGTATAGCCAATGATGTATAGAGGGGTTTATTTTAGTTGTGTTATTTAATCTACAATCTGTCTTTGGATATGTGACTGTGTTTTTACAGATTGAGTCTTAACTCTCAGGTAGTAAAAGGAGAGAGGCAAAGAATAGGGAAGGTAGGGTGCACTTTGCCAATTCTGACTTTTCATCTAAATAGTATCTGTAATCATTGAATTTTTTATGTACTTGAAAATGGTTGTACTTCACTTCAAAATGCTAAGGTGTTAGTAAGCTACAATGGTTAAAACGTTTAACCTGCTTTCTCAAAATGTGAAATTGCAGTGTCTTCCATTTCAAACACCCATAGCTTTATCAATTCTACAACTAGGACCATGATTCATCACTCAAAAAAGGTACTTTCTTTGCCCCTCTTTCTGTTTTAGGCTGTGTCATATACACAGGGTGGTAACTAAAAAGAACATTAACATCAAATAACTTGCAATTAGAGGATTGTAAATTGGAGCCGAAACAATTAACATGGAGTGAACTGTCTGGCACAGTGAGCAGTTGTCTTCAGTTACACACATGGCATTACAGAGCAGCCTGTCTTCCCTCCAGCCCTGTTGATGCATGACCTAAGGGAATAAGATGCAGACAGGCAGGCTGCCTGGTGACTTAATGCAACTCCCCTGACATCCGCCCACAAAGCTTTGGCATTATCAGCAACACTTCTTTCCTTAATTGGATTGGTTGAAAGCAATAATGATTAAAGCTTGTTTGTTAAGAACTGCTATTTTGTCTGTCTTGTCCTTGTTCCCAATTTCACTTTATAGATTTTTGTGTTGCAATGTCTGATTTGGACCACATAATTTATTATTCATTGTGCCAACATCCATTACATCAAAGTTTTGAAAAAAGAGTTTATTTCTATTTTGGTATTAATACTTTTGTTTTCTGTGTACCTTTTCAGTTATTTTGGTCTTCAAAATGATGCAACATTATTTTTCCTCATATGAAACGAAAACAAAATTATCTAGCTGAAGAGGTTGATTAAAAGTCTTTGCATCACAAATGCTATACATCTCGCAAATAAGATAACAAAAACTTACATTCAAGGGTTAAATGTATATCATATCTTAGTCAAAAAGGACCATAGATTTCAAGAAGCGAACAATTCTTTCATTTCTGTACAGCCCCAAGGAACTTGGAATTACAGAAAGCTGCTGCTTCGCCCCTCTCTGCAGTTGATGGATGACTAGAGGGAGTGAAGGAGACAGGGAGGCTGGCTGCTGATATAATACAGGCTCCCTGACATTTTAGCCCCAAACCTTGCAGTTGTCAGCAAAACTCCTTTGTTGTGAATACTTTTCTGATAGCTGCAGCAAAAATAATTATGCAAGTAAAGGAAACTTTCCGTATTTATTTTACTTAGCTTTCAGGATTATCAACAGTCTACATAATACAAGGAGGAAAAATAACTTCCCTGGGTTCTTTGTGGGGGTTCTTTTTGGAGTTTCTTGCCTTTCTACATTGGCTATATCATGCTTTCCACACACACACAAAAATATAGGTGACTCACCTATAAATGGGAGGCCTTTTCATACTTCAAATAGAGCTCTGAGGTCCACCAATAGTAGATTTTGAGTATGAGACCAATTTTACCTACTATTTAGGAGGTAGGATTATGATTTGGGGAATATTATTCGTGCTCAAGATTGTATACCTGCATTTGCACAAGCAATTTCTTTTTTAATTATATTGATGAAGGTAGTTATAGCCTTATTATATATATATATATATATATATATATATATATATATATATATATATATATATATATATATATATATATATATATATATATATATTTGAAGCTCTAAAACTTCATTTGTTTTAGTTCTCTGGGAGAAGGTTCAAAGGTTAAATATGTATATTAATATTTTATTTATATATAGATGTATACAGATACATATATACTTTCTAAACCTCCTAACTCATGCGCAAATGCACACACACACACGCATATTCACAACATGCACACTTACAAACACACAAGCATGCATATGCACATACATGTGCAAACAGGCAAAAGCCTACATACACACATGCTCTCTCTCTCTCTCTCTCTCTCTCTCTCTCTCCTCATCTCTCTCTCTCTCTCTCTCTCTCTCTCTCTTTTCTCTCTCTCTCTCTCTCTCTCTCTCTCTCTCTCTCTCTCTCTCTCTCTCTCTCTCTCTCTCTCTCTCACTCTCTCTCTTCTCTCTCTCTCTCTCTCCTCTCTCTCTCTCTCTCTCTCCTCTCTCTCTCTCTCTCTCTCTCTCTCTCTCTCTCTCTCTCTCTCTCTCAGTTTCTTTTTTTCTTCTAAGAACTTATACACAGGAAACGAAGGTGTAAGATTTCAATGTAATCCTTCTGTCCATAAAGATTTTCTAGCAAAAAACACTACCTCTCCTGTCGTTTTACTCTTCACTGTGTTGACTTATTGACTTATTGACTTACACTAGTAAGATTAGGCCAGAGGTGGGTGCTGCCAAAGGATGGTAGATGCAGGTTGTATGCAGAGAGGATCAGGGAAAGCTTCCCTCCACACTCCCTTGTGAAGTCTCCACTTTCTCCTTGTGTCCTTGTGTAAGGACAGTTTCTGAACGTGATACCTATTCTGATCACCAGAGGGGAAAAGGGAAAGAAAGGCTGGAATACATTAGTGTGTATTGTGTAGTGGTGGTACACAGAGTGAAGTGGACATGTGGGGGGCGGGAGGTTATGTGTATGTGTGTGTTGTGTGTGTGTGTGTGTGTGTGTGTGTGTGTGTGGTTGTGAGGGGGTTGCATGTATGTGTGTTTGTGTGTTTGTGAGTGCATGTGTGTGTGCGTGTGTGTGAGGGGGTTGTATTTGTGTGGGGGGGTGTTTGTATGCTCATGTGTGTGTATGTATGTGTGTACACAAACGTGCACGTTGTGTATGTGCATGTGTGTGCGTGTGCATGTGTGTGTGCACATATGGGTGTGTCTATCTTGTGTGTGTAAGACAGCATGTGTTCATGCACATCTGTGACTTGAGTTTATGTGTGCATGCATGTATGAGCGGTGTGTGTGTGTGTGTGTGTGTGTGTGTGTGTGTGTGTGTGTGTGTGTGTGTGTGTGTGTGTGTGTGTGTGTGTGTCTGTTCCTATGCATGCATGTATATTCAAAACAAATATTTCTTACAAAAATGGTTTGTTTCCATTTCTCCATGCAATTAAGTTTATCCATGATAGCATGGCCGAACTTTGTTAAACCTGGTTAGAATCAGGCTTTCTGAACATCAACGGCTACAGAATTAAAACTGCTGGAATGTGAAATTTGACTGAGACACAGGCCTAAGAAAGTGGTTCAGCAATTCTAACATGATGCGTGTCATATGCAAGAGAACTGAATAAACAGCTTGTACAGTTGTGTGTAACCATGAGCATATTCTTGTGAATGCATGCATCTATTCAAATGCATTACCTTAATTTGAGTAAACAAGGCAAACTTATATGTAAATAACAGATGGGTGCAACATACTCTGTAGGACCAGGATGATATTCTTTTTTTTGAAAGTCAGCTACTTTGTGAGGAAATGAGATATTATATGCCAAAATACTC
>JASPKP010000336.1:35000-37500 GCA_030674155.1 Stramonita haemastoma
GAGGTCCACCAATAGTAGATTTTGAGTATGAGACCAATTTTACCTACTATTTAGGAGGTAGGATTATGATTTGGGGAATATTATTCGTGCTCAAGATTGTATACCTGCATTTGCACAAGCAACTTATTTTTTTTATTATATTGATGAAGGTAGTTATAGCCTTATTATACATATATATATATATATATATATATATATATATATATATATATATATATATATATATATATATATATATAAAATATATATATATATATATATTTGATGCTCTAAAACTTCATTTATTTTAGTTCTCTGGGAGAAGGTTCAAAGGTTAAATATGTATATTAATGTTTTATTTATATATAGATGTATACAGATACATATATACTTTCTAAACCTCCTAACTCATGCACAAACACACACACACACACACACCACACACACACACACACACACACACACACACACACACACACATATTCACAACATGCACGCTTACAAACACACAAGCATGCATATGCACATACATGTGCAAACAGGCAAAAGCCTACATACACACATGCTCTCTCTCTCTCTTTCTCTCTCTCTCTCTCCTCTCTCTCTCTCTCTCTCCTCTCTCTCTCTCCCTCTCTCTCTCTCTCTCTCTCTCTCTCTCTCTCTCTCTGTCTCTGTTCTCTCTCTCTCTCTCTCTCCTCTCTCTGGACGAGAAGTGAAGCGACAGGGCGTACATTCTCTGTGAGCAGCAGTAAAACTAGAAATTCAGTCAAAAATGGCAGTTACTGGACTTCCAGCGGCTGTGGAGAGGACCTTAGGCGCCCTGCTGACTGACAATGCAGTTTCCAGCTGGAAAGTGGCAGGAGAAGGGGACAGCGTGGTTTTTGTCTTGCGACTGAAGCCAGTGGACACAACAGTGTCAACCAACATGGCGGATCCAACAGTGAATCGCAGCACACAAGCACAGTACTACAGGAAAAAATCGTTTTCTCAAAGACGACGAGATGTTGAGCGCTCTCGGAAGCATAAAGAGAAGTAGGCAAGTGTTGTGTGTGAAAGTGACTGTGTCCTCAGTGCCTCGAGTCTGCCTGACAGTGGAGTAGAACAGGGGAATACAGCATGTGTAGATACACATGGAATAGACCTACCAACAACACACACACAGGACATCAACACAAAAACAACAGTTAAGTTGCCATCATCGGTTGATTTAGAAGCTCTCTGTATGTCTGATTGTAGTGACTGTGCTGATATGTGTGTTTTGCAGCCTGAGGTGAACAATGATAATATTGTTGGTGCATTCGACACAAGAAATGTCAAACAGTACGTGGCTACTCTAACTGATAGATCCGTACAGAAAAGGTTAAGAGACAGACAAAGAAATACACACTTTAGAAAATCCGAGCTACATCATTCAGACAGTGAAGATATTGTGACGTGTGAGTCAGACGACATTGTGATCCAGTGCGCATGCCAACCAGACACTGAGCCAGTATGTGTGTACTGGTTTGTCAAACAGCAAGAGAAAAACATGCTAAAAGAGGAACGTGTCAAACTCACCAGTTTGCGGAATGGGAAGCGAATCCAGAACACACTACACATGGAGACCCTATCGTGTGCTTCAAGGGACTTAGCAACACTTAGAGAACTATTACAGCAGTTTCTTGGCTAGGCCTAGCCTAGACCTAAGAGTGTGTGTGTGACAAAGACTGGACGAAAGAAAGGCTCGGAATGCCATAGCATATATGGACAGTAAAGAGTTTGTGTCTCATGTACATTACTAATCAATGCTGTGGTTTCCATGGCTTGGAGTAGCGTTGTGTGTCAGCTTAAAGCAATTATCATTATCGTTATTCGGCAACCCCCTTCATGTATGGGCCAATGGCCTTTTTTCATGAATAAACCTTTCGAGTTCGAGTTCGAGTTCGAGTTCTCTCTCTCCTCTCTCTCTCTCTCTCTCTCTCTCTCTCTCTCTCTCTCTCTCTCTCTCTCTCTCTCTCTCTCTCTCTCTCTCTCTCTCTCTCTCTCTCAGTTTCTTTTTTTCTTCTAAGAACTTATACACAGGAAACGAAGGTGTAAGATTTCAATGTAATCCTTCTGTCCATAAGGATTTTCTAGCAAAAAACACTGCCTCTCCTGTCGTTTTACTCTTCACTGTGTTGACTTATTGACTTATTGACTTACACTGGTAAGATTAGGCCAGAGGTGGCTGCTGCCATAGGATGGTGGATTCAGGTTGTATGCAGAGAGGATCAGGGAAAGCTTCCCTCCACACTCCCTTGTGAAGTCTCCACTTTCTCCTTGCGTCCTTGTGTAAGGACGGTTTCTGAACGTGATACCTATTGTGAGCACCAGAGGGGAAAAAGGGAAAGAAAGGTTGGAATACATTAGTGTGTATTGTGTAGTGGTGGTACACAGAGTGAAGTGGACATGTGGGGGGGGGGAGGTTGTGTGTATGTGTGTGTGTGCGCGCGTGTGTGTGTGTGTGTGTGTGTGTGTGTGTGTGTGTGTGTGTGTGTGTGTG
>JASPKP010000336.1:42500-51916 GCA_030674155.1 Stramonita haemastoma
GCGTTAATTAATTTATAGATCCCATGGGCTTGGGGTTTTATGTGTCAACTGCACAACATCCTATTAGAAGACTTACACGTGTGTGCCTGAGTGTGTGTGTGTTTTAGATGTATAGCCAATGATGTATACAGGGGTTTATTTTAGTCCTGTTATTTAATGTATTAACTGTCTTCAGATATGTGACTTGTTGTTTTACAGAATGAGTCTTAACTCTCAGGTAGTGAGTGAAAAGGAGAGAGGCAAAAACAAAAGTGAAGGTAGGTTCCACTTTGACATTTTTTTTTCATCAAAATAGTATCTGTAATCATTTCCTATGTACATGAAAATGGTTGTACTTGACTTGACTTCCAAATGTGCTTTTAAAATACTTGAGCAATCTGCTAAGGTGTTAGTTAGCTACAATGGTGAAAACTTTAAACCTGCTTTTCTGAGAATGTAAAGTTGCAGTGTCTTCCATCAATTCTAAAACTGGAACCATGAATCATTGCTCAAAAAAGGTACTTTCCTTGCCACTCTATCTGTTTTAGGTTGTGTTATATACATAGGATGGTAACTGATAAGAAAATTAACATCAAATATCTTGTGATCAGAGGATTGTAAATTGGAGTCAAAGCAATTAACATGGAGTGAATTGTCTGGTGCAGTGAGCAGTTGTCTTCAGTTACACACATGGCATTACAGAGTGGCCTGTCTTCCCTCCAGCCCTGTTGATGCATGACCTAAGGGAATAAGATGCAGACAGGCAGGCTGCCTGGTGACTTAATGCAACTCCCCTGACACCCGCCCACAAAGCTTTGGCATTATCTGCAACACTTCTTTCCTTAATTGGATTGGTTGAAGGCAATAATGATTAAAGCTTGTTTGTTAAAAACTAATATTTTTTGTCTTGTCTTTGTCATTGTTCCTAATTTTCAGTTCATAGAATGGTGGTTGCAATATCAGATTTGGATCACATGTTAGTCACTGTGGCATCACCCATTAATTTAATCTACATTGTAATTGCCCTTCAGGGATGATTAAAGTGTTTTGGACTTGGACTTGACTCAACTTTGCCTTTACATCTAAGTTGCAAAACAAGATGTTTTTTCTCTATCCTGGTATACATGGTTTTCTTTTCTTTGTTTGATCTAAGTCTTATTCCTCCCTTCAAAATAAAGCAACACTATGATTTTTCTTCATATCAAACAAGAAAACATGGACAACAGGAATGGTTGATAAAAAAAAAAAAATCTTCCCAACATCAATGCTATCTATACCTCTTGCAAAATAACAACAGGAACTTACTACTGTGATCACTTCAATACATATTGTAGTCTAGCCAAGACAAAGAGAACCATAGCTTGCATCAACAAACGAAGTTATTTTGTTTTACAGCCCCCAAGAAACACGGAATTACAGAAACCCCTTGCAAGGCCCCTCTCTGCAGTTGATGGATGAGCAGAGGGAGTGAAGGAGACAGGGGGGCTGGCTGCTGATTTAATACAGGCCCCCTGACATTTCAACCCCAGCGCCTTGCAATTGTCAGCAAAAGCCCCTTTTTTGTGAATGAAAAAGATCAAGACAATGGTGGTGAGAATTTGTCACACAGTCTGTCCTCTATTTGGAAATAATGAAAATTAAGATTAGCCACGTTTGGTGAAACTGTTATTGGCATTGACAAAATTAAAGTTGTCTGAAATGGGATTTAGGAGATCTGGATGGGGTGGGGGTTGGGGCTCTGTGTGGCACTAGGAACTAAGGGCGTGTGTACAAAGCAAACACCCATTCATGCACACATGCAAAAACATTAGGCATAGGATAAGGGACAAGTACAATTTATGTAAAGGAAGGATGACACAAGATTATATATTGTTTTATAATTGTTTTAGCGAATTAAGTAGCATTTAAAGGGAAGCGCGACTGATACTTGTTTTCCTTTTATTTTTATGATGATTGTGAGGAGGAGGAGGAGGAGGAGGAGGAGGAGGAGGAGGAGGAGGAGGAGGATTTTTTTAAAAAATACAATAATAGATTATATACTTATCAGTGTGATAATGACGCTAGTAACAATTACGAAAATACAAAAACCCAACCTAAAGTTTCCAACTCTGCACTGCAGCCTATAACCAAAAAAAAGTCTCTTTGATAAAACAGGCAGCTTGGTCATTCTTCAAACCAAGTACAGGGGGGATACAGGGGGCTCACACTCTGCCTTCAAGCATCTCTACCTCTCTGCAGTTGATGTATGGGCAGAGGGACAGGGAGAGACAAGGAGGCTGGCTGCTGATTTAATTCACGTCCCCTGACACCAGCCTCTCTCAAAGCCCCGGTATTGTCCGCGAAACCCTTTTTCCTGGAATGAAATGCTTCCAAAAATGACATTGATTGCAATGTATCAGTTTGAAGAAAACGTTCGTCTTTGTTTCGTGTGTAAGAAAGGGAAGACTTGAATGTGAGGCAGTGTTTTTGTTGATATATACTGTTTATAGTGTGAACTTGGGACTTACCTGCTTTGTGTTTGTGTGATGGTTTACTGAGCATGCAAGAGGGTATATAAATATAAAGCAAACTACAATAGAGTTTGCGCTAGGTGTGGGCCAGTGTTGGAGTGCTGTTTACACACATATACAGATATATATGCACGTGCACACAAACTCACACAAGTAGGCGTGTGTACACACACACACACACACACACACACACACACACACACACACACAAACACACACACAAACACAACACACACACACACACACACACACACACACACACACACACACACACACACACACACATTTCAAATCAAAACAAACAAAACATTTCTTTTGAAAAGCAAAAAAAAAAAAAAAGCAGAAGAAAACCATAGCTAGCTTGTCTAACTGTAACACCGAGTGGTCTGAATAAACTTGGGGTGTACGATAGGATTTTGTCCATTTCTTTGTTGTTAGGATGGCTGGTTGGTTGGTTGGCTAATTGATAACTTTTTACAAAAACTTAAACTAGCATACTTGACATTAGGCATTCTTTTGTTCTTAAAAGAATAAGGGACTAGGGGGTATCTTCTTCCTGAGCAAATCCTGTCCAAGTAGTAGTAATCTATTTTGAGAATGAAGCTTGCTGAGAATTTTCGTGCTTCCATAACTCACCACTGAAATGCACACATAAATAACACCTTTTCGTGAAAACTTAATCCTATGCGTTGAGAGTAGGGCAATGGCAGGTACGCATATAAATGGACTATTGCACAAAGAAATACCTCCGCATTTAATCCACAATGCAATGCTTACATTTCAAACTTTGATCTCAAAATTGGTAGGACAAGAAGATGAATGGAACTACTCTCCTTGCTATTTTTACATTTGTTATTCAATTGTGTAACTGGTTCTCTCCACCTACGCTCTTGTGTGTGTGTGTGTGTGTGTGTGTGTGTGTGTGTGTGTGTGTGTGTGTGTGTGTGTGTGTGTGTGTGTGTGTGTGTGAGCGCAGCACAATACAATCATTAATATTGTTCTTATGCAACCAAAGGGCAGGTACTCATGTTGGTTAATATGATTGTTCTGCTTAATGTTATACAATGAACAAAAGGTAGCTGAAAGACATACAACAATAAATCAGACAAGATTCGCTTTAGTGTGTTTCAGTAATTCGTACTAATATTATCAATATTAAATATCACAAAGTGGAGATAGATTAAGCTCCTCTCTCTGAAACAAGGATATATCTGCATAGCATTGTAACTCTTATATTTGTTTGTATTACTATTGTATAATTTACCATGAACACTTACTGCAGTTGGGCGAATTCAAAACTAACAGGCAACAAACCAGAGCTTGCTCAAGTGGCTGGCCGGTGTCTTCCTATTTTAGAAACACAGGTTTGGGCTCGGGCAACTTCAGCAAGGGGCGTAATTGGAACAACCCTATCAACAATATTAAAACAAAAGAAAAGACCATCATAGATAAACATAATCGGAAGAACCCTATCAACAAAAAATAAAACAAAAGAAAAGACCATCATAAATGCACCTTATGAACCTTTATGAAACAAACAAGAAAAAAAAAACCAAAATAGCAAACAAAACCAAAAAATGATAATAAAGCAACGAAATCACGTATCTTGGGGAGCTGAGACAGCATCTTCTATCATTCCCCCCATCTCTCACAGTAAGTAATTCTCCTTTCCTTTTAACAGTTTCGTCTCAGTGCCAAAGAGTCACGGGACCCTGCTTTATGATGCCAATAGTCTGACGGGTCTGTTTTATTACTTTTATCTTTAATCCCCTTTTCCTTTTCGGGGTACAGATAGATAGGGAGCTGAATTTTGACTTTGCCACTGAATATTATGTCTGTGAGAACGTCAGTGTCTAGCTCGTCACGACTAGAATGAAAAATAGGCAACGTCTCTCTCCCTCCCTCTCACTGTCTAAGTGAGAAAGTTTAGTGTTATCACAAACTTACTGTAGACATGAATGGAATGTGTACAATGGAAATGGATGCAGTTTGCGTAAATGTTGGGAAAAAACAGTATTGTCGAGACCGTGGCTCAGATAGTTAGAAAGAAAAAACAGGGTCAGTTTTAAATCATAGACTTGCTACACACTATAGTAAAACAATAGGGATCAGTTGCATTGTGTTTTAATTGTTTTTTTGTTGTTGTTTTTTTACTATTCTCATATTAAACCTGGTATCTATCCCACAAAGCCAGCTTTGTCTACACCTAGAAAACGCACGCATGGATAAAAGAATACTGTAATGGATATGCAATCTTTTTGTTTATTGCCATGAAAATAGGCCATTCTGAATTCGATTCACATCTCAGTTGTGTGGAAGATGTGGGGATGTTTTACAACATTTTGTAATGTTCAGCTTTATACAGATAGGCAAAAGTTTTACTCTCTTTAGCATGATAGATCTGTCCTGTTGTTCATGCCCGATTTCAATGACCATTAGTGATCGAGAATCTACAAACTTGACAGCCTAGAGACGTGGAGTAACAAGAACTGATTATTCAACACGCTGGGATACATCACACCCACACACACCCATACCGACCCACCTAACCACACACAGACACAGACACAGACACAGACACACACACACACACACACACACGCGCGCGCGCGCGCGCGCGCGCGCCGCGCACACACACACACACACACGCACACGACACACACGCACGCACACACACACACACACCTGTTTGATAAATAATGTGTGAAAAGACCCTCAAGAAACATACACACACAAGCACACACACACACACACACACACACACACACACACACACACACACACACACACGCACACGCACACGCACACACGCACGCACACACACACACACCTGTTTGATAAATAATGTGTGAAAAGACCCTCAAGAAACATACACACACAAGCACACACACACACACACACACACAACACACACACACACACACACACACACACACACACACACACACACACACACACACACACACCACATACATACATACATACATACATACATACATACATACATACATACATACATACATACATACATACATACACCCATACATACACACACACACACACACACACACACACACACCACACACACACACACACCACACATACATACATACATACATACATACATACATACATACATACATACATACATACATACATACATACATACATACATACATACATACATACATACACTCACACAACACTCACTCAAATACACAAGGAAATAAAGCGTAAGGAGATGTAGAGACATACTGGTGTTTTTAATTACCCATAAACATAAAAGTGTACGCAAACAAGGAAATAAACAGATAGACAAGTAGGACAAAGCACCTGAACCTGCATATAAGCATGCATCATTCATTCATGGACTGTCCTTCGTCCTAAAAGCCACACACATAACTCAAAATGTATTAAAACAGGAAGGTGCAGACCAAGAAAGCAAACACATACATAAATAAGCAGAAAAAGCACATACACATGGATACAACTGTGCATCATTTGTAAAGTGAATCTTGTCTTAAAAGGCTTACAGATCGAAAAAAAAAACCCTTCTCAAGCCGGTTTTTATTTAATTATTTAAAACAATTTGTCTTCAGATGAACACAAACATGCTCTACACCTTCATGCCAACCTGGAAATGTCAAATAAAATATAAACGACGGCATTTTCAGCAGCAGCAGCAGCAGCAGCAGCAGCAGCAGCAAGCAACAACAACAACAACAGCGACGAGGACGATAAGGACAAAGACGACGACGACGAAGAGAAAGAAGAAGAAGAAGAAGAAGAAGAAGAAGAAGAAGAAGAAGAAGAAAAAGAAGAAATGTGTTGTCGAGAAGTATTTATTGGTTTTGTACAAAACAAAAAGATGTAGTTCATTTGTTTTAAATAAATAATGTGGGTATCTTATCCTGAAGATTTCGGACAAGAATACTGTTACACACACACACACACACACACACACACACACACACACACACACACACACACACACAACACACACACACACACACACGCACGCACGCAAACACACACGCACACGCGTATGCACGCACACACACACACACACACACACACACGCGCGCGCGCGCACGCATGCACGCACGCATGCACGCACGCACGCACGCACGCACGCCGCGCGAACGGTTTTCCCACTTTTTATTATTTCTTTTTTTCTAGAATGTGTCGATGTTTTGCAACACAAGGAGGTATTGCAGCAATGGTATCAAGTTTATATTTATTACTATCTCTGTTCTAGAATATGTCGATGTTTTTGCAACAGAAGAAGGCATACCAGCAATGATATCAAGTTTATATGTATCAATAATGTTATCCAGAATTGATCATATATACCGTTCTGTGCTGTTCACCTTCTCTTTACCAGTTCTTAGTTCGAAGACGTCACGGCCTGTGAAAAATTCCTTCTTTACATCAATAAATGTAAAAACAGTCGTCACATTCTTAATAGCAAACATAATACATCCTTTTAGTGTAAGTGTTGTGTACTTGCCTTGGTGCTTATATTGCCAGGAATGAACAGCCAAGCGCTCGAATAGATAAGAAAATAGTAGTTCTTTACTGGTATGAATGAACTGTTTTCCAAGACTCCCCAAATGTCTGAATGTGGCTACCTAAATAATGGGGAAATAAAACATACACATAAATCTCATATTCGGTGAACCGTTAATCTTTAGTCGAAGAGCGAAAAAAAAAAAAAAGAAACTGTCCAAGAGAGCAAAGATATACTGAATAAACAGGGATTAAACAGTCAACCTTGTTGGATGCTGTTAGATATGTCAAAATGTGTGAAACCTTCCGCTGAATGGTACTAACCTATTCATAGCAGTCTTAAATGAGCCAAATGATATTTTTTTTAAACACTTCTAGCAGGTAGCTGATTTATTTTTAGAGGACCCAGTAAGAAAACAAGATTTTCCTCCCCTTTACATTAAGTTGAAAGCCCTTGCAAAATCAACAGATAAGACGTACTAGCGTATCTGCTCTTCTATTTTCTTTACTGTTCCTGAATATTTTGACATTGAGAATGTATCAAGCATTCATCAGCAGCACTAAAACTAAGTGCAGATGTGTTTTGCCAGATACTGTAAAGCTGGTTAAAACCATTTCGAACAAACAACATGTATGTCCATGTCTATCTGTGCATCACTATTTTTCCCGATTGATCTTTGTCAGTATGTGGCGTTTCTGTTTCTCACTCTGTGTGTGGTTTGATTTATTCTTTCTTTTATTTATCCATTCTGTTCTTTTGAAGATAATGAAATGAGCACTCTTGTGCTTTTTACATCAAGTCTTTAGGTGTATGCAGTTATGTATATTTTGTTATCCGTTCCCACCGGCACTCAATGGGCGGTTTTTAGTGTGTGTGTGTGTGTGTGTGTGTGTGTGTGTGTGTGTGTGTGTGTGTGTGTGTGTGTGTGTGTGTGTGTGTGTGTGTGTGCGCGTGCGTGCGTGTGTATATATGTGTGTGTGTGTGTGTGCGCGTGTGTGATGTGTATGTGTGTGTGTGTGTGTGTGTGTGTGTGTGTGTGTGTGTGTGTGTGTGTGTGTGTGTGTGTGTTGTGTTTGTTTGTTTGTTTGTTTGTGTATGTGTGTGTGCTTTTTTACATTTATTTATTCTTTTATATCGAGGATAATGGAATGAGCACTTTTTTTTCATCCAATCCCCGTGTGTATGTAGTTTTGTAAATCTTGTCATCTGTTCCCACCGACACACAATGGCCTACTCTTTCGAAAAGTGGAACACGATTTAACGTGTGCGCAAGATGTTCTGCGTGCGTTTGCAAACGGGGCCTCGGTTTACAGTCTCATCCGAAAGACTTTTGGGAGAGAGAGAGAGAGAGAGAGAGAGAGAGAGAGAGAGAGAGAGAGAGAGAGAGAGAGAGAGAGAGAGAGAGAGAGAGAGAGAGAGAGAGAAAGAAAGAAAGAAAGAAAGAGAGTGTGTGTGTGTGTGGTGTGTCTGTGTGTGCGTGTATATGCGTGTATGTGTGTGTATGTGGGCATGTATGTGTGCGTGTATGTTTGTGTGCGTTGTCCAAATTAAAAAAAACAACAAAAAACCCCACCTGATCCAGGGCATTGTATTGTATTGCATGCTGGTGATTAGATCGTGTAAGACCTGACATATTAATCAGGTTGGAGAGAAAAAGCAATATTTAGACCAAGGACGCAGTAAGAACAGGAGATGTTCTGAAAAGGTTGCTGGAGAAATATGAAACCCTGTAATCATTATCTGTTGACCCGTCATATCTTTCATCTTGTGTCTTTATCTCTCTCTCTCTCTGCCTCTGGGTTCACCCTGGTTTGTTTGTTGTTGTTTTTCTCTGATAGTGTGTACGCGCCTCTGTTTTTGAATGTCTTAATGTGTATGTCTATTTGTTGGGGGGGGGGGGGGGGGGGGAGGGGGAGTGGCTCTGTCTGAATAAATCTCGTTTTCCTCTTTTCTTTCTTATTTCTCTGTCTTACTCATTTTCTCCGTTTTGTCTTTCTTTTCTGTCTTTCTGTCTCTGTCTCTGTCTTTGTCTCCCTGTCTCCTCTCTCTCTCTTCCTCTCTCTCTCTCTCTCTCTCTCTCTCTCTCTCTCTCTCTCCTCTCTCTCTCTCTCTCGTCTCCTCTCTCTCTCTCTCCTCCTCTCCCTCCCTCCCTCCTCCTCCCTCCCTCCCTCCCCTTTTCAACCCTCAAACTAGGCAATCCACATGACACAGACAGTGGAAGGTCATCACCCCCAGTTCCCATTCACACCCAAATGCAGTCAGTCGCCTTTCCATACATAGCCATAACCCCCGAATTCCCATCTCCTCACAGCACTGCAGTCTCTGCTATCATCAGCATTCATCTCCTCTCTCTGTCAAGCTGTTCCCTCCCTCCTCTCCTACACAATACAGATTTCTGCCTGCTGTGAACGCCATCT
>JASPKP010003355.1:0-2500 GCA_030674155.1 Stramonita haemastoma
TTAAGGAAGAGGTCATCAAAGGAGGTAAGGAAGAGGTCATCAAAGGAGGTAAGGAAGAGGTCATCAAATGACTTAAGGAAAAGGTCATCAAATTACTTAAGGAAAAGGTCATCAAATGACTTAAGGAAGAGGTCATCTTAGGAGAAAAGGAGGTCCTTAAAGGAGTTAAGGAAGAGGTTATCAAAGAAGTTAAGGAAGAGATCATCAAAGAAGTTAAGGAAAAGGTCATCAAAGGTGTTAAGGAAGAGGTTATCAAGGAAGTTAAGGAAGAGGTTATCAAAGAAGTTAAGGAAGAGATCATCAAAGAAGTTAAGGAAAAGGTCATCAAAGGTGTTAAGGAAGAGGTTATCAAAGAAGTTAAGGAAGAGGTCATCAAAGGAGTTAAGGAAAAGGTCATCAAAGGTGTTAAGGAAGAGGTTATCAAGGAAGTTAAGGAAGAGATCATCAAAGAAGTTAAGGAAAAGGTCATCAAAGGTGTTAAGGAAGAGGTTATCAAGGAAGTTAAGGAAGAGGTCATCAAAGGAGTTATGGAAGAGATCAGAGGAGTTAAGGAAGATGTCATCAGGAGTTAAGGACGAGGTCATGCCATCAAAGGAGTTAAGGAAGAGGTCATCGATAAAGGAGGTAAGGAAGAGGTCATTATCAAAGGAGTTAAGGAAGAGGTCATCGCCATCAAAGGATTTAAGGAAGAGGTCATCGTCCAAGGATTTAAGGAAGAGGTCATCATCAAAGGAGTTAAGGAAGAGGTCATCAAAAGAGGTAAGGAAGAGGTCATCAATGGACTTAAGGAAGAGGTCATCATTGGCATTGAGAAATGTTATTGTTCGGCTTTGGGGAATTTGAGACCTGCTTTAGCTCTCAGAAAGTTGCTTTCTGCGTGAACATCGCTGCAAGGCTGTTCTTGTTTCCCTTACCCTCTCCAGTAGACAGATTTAGACTATGTCTCTTCGAGTCTGTCTGTCTCTGTCTGTCTGTCTGTCTGTCTGTCTGTCTGTCTGTCTGTCTGTCTCTGTCTGTCTGTCTGTCTGTCTGTCTCTCTCTCTCTCTCTCTCTCTCTCTCTCTCTGTCTCTCTCCTCTCTCTCTCTCTCCTCTCTCTCCTCTCTCCTCTCTCTCTCTCTCTCTCTCTCTCCTCTCTCTCTCCATGCATACGCGCGCGCGTGCGTGTGTATGCGTGTGTGCGTGTGCGTGTGTGCGAGCGTGCATTCTTTTTGTATCTGAATTCTGAATTCTTTTATTTTCAACGATAATGGAACAACCATTCATGTGTTTTTATTTACCTCCGGTTCCCGTGTGTATGCGGTTTTGTCAGTTTTGTCATCTGTTCCAACCATCAAACAATTCATACGTGGGAGTGCGTATGCATGATATACAGACAAAAAAACGGACAGACTGAAAAACCAGACATGTAGAAGCAGAGACCTGAGTTTGCTGGCCTGTTTAAATTTTGTAGAAGACAACAGCTAGGAACTATGACAGCAAAAAGTGCAAGGGGACACGTTAATGGCAGAACTCCCACATGGAGCCTGGAGGTCTGAACTCCTTTTACTTTTTATCCAGGCAGTCAGTGACAGATGATAATAGTATATAGCGCTGGTTTTCAAAGGACCACGGTTTTTAAAGGACCGAAGGTTTCAAAGGACCGTGCTGCCTGCTGTTTTATCTCTTCATACGCCTACATGGCCGTTGGCCATTTACAGGGTTATTTTCTCAGATGTGTATGTAATGGAATCCTAGGAAGCGAAGATGACTCAGAGTGCTGAACTTAAAACAGCGGTTCTCAAATAAGGCATGTGCATACTACAGCCATATAACAGATCGTCCTTTTTCTTAAAAGGAAGGTACACAAAGAAGGAACTGATACAAGCTTAAAATATGGGGACGTTCAGTGTATTATATGATTCTCGGCAATATATAACATCAGCTGCTGAAGATATATATCATTCAACGGTGGGAAGGTTGTTACAGTCTTTCTTATGACCCTGCATACTCCCGTCTCCTTTAAGTAATAGTTTTGTTCTAAAAGTTTGCTTGTATAAATCACCTAGAAGTGAACAGACATTAAACCAAGGGGGGAAAGCCCTGTAACGGAAGAGGATGTGGTGTCGGATATAAACCTGAAAGAAAGTACTATTGTTCTAATATGTTCTAGGATATGGAACCCATTTTTGTTATTCGTTTTATATCTACTTGGAAACATCTTTTTTTATCTTAAATAGCGGTAGCGCAACACATTTTCGCTCCTTTTACAGACAACAAAAAAATGTCCGAGTGTTTGACGACAAAGAAAACTGGCGTTATCCAACCTAACCGTTTTGTGATCGTGACGAATATAGATTTGATTTGATTTGTTTTTTGCAAGATATAGCGCTGTATAAATTCCATGTATTATCATTATTATTATATAGAAATAGCTTATCATGAAAGGAAGTCCCGACTTGCTGAACAGCTCGCGTGCGAAAATGACATGAAGACAAGGCATCAACATCATTCATAGGAACT